>ML297660.1:33818-115059 GCA_005239495.1 Nicotiana undulata
AACCCCCCCCCCCCCCCCCCAAAAAAAACAAACAAAACAGGATAACACAAAACAAAATTACACTAAAAATCAACAGAGATGAAGTCGGGAAGGAAGAGCATACCAGAATTAGATGAATGATAAGCAATCAAGGAGATGAATTCAAGCAATGTGATCTTTGTTCACTCTTTCAATTGAAAACTAGCTGTCTCCCCCTCTTCTTCTTTTTTTGTTTATGTGCGAAGTGTGTGTATTGGAGTGCTTGTGTGCAGATGACGAGAGTTGTGCAAAGGGGGTAGGGCTACTTATCTATGAGAATGCGGTGGATAAGTTACCGCATAACACATTATGCAACCGCATAAGTGTTATGCAGTGGTGTTGGCTCAGGTTGCTCACATCCACAATGTGGTGCACTTGTGCGATCACTTAGCTGATATGCGGTCCGCAAAGTGCACATCTTTGTCGCATTTTAACCGACAATTCTTGCTCAACAATCTGCCCAGGTCTGCGATCACTATGCGGTCTGTATAGTCAAAATGCGACCGCATACGCGTAGCAGACTTCTCATGTTGCCTCTTCTTCCATTTCATTCGCAATTTTACCTGTTTTATGACCTTTTGGATCACCTGCACTCTAACACACACTTTAAATTTCTCAATTAATCTAACTAACAAAATTTAATAATTAAAGGACAAAAAGGATGTTACCACACATAGGTTGCCTCCCATAAAGTACTTGATTTAACGTCGCGACACGACGAAGTTAGCCCTTCTTTGGGTTCACTCATTGGTTAGCCCCTCTTTGAGAGCCAACTGTTCCACCAAGTGTTTTTCTCCATATGTGCCCAAGTAGTGCTTGACTCGCTGGCCATTCACTTTGAAGGTTCGGAGCCCATCCTGTGATTCTAATTCCACAGCTCCAAAAGGGGAGACATCTACCACCTTGAACGGACCAGACCACTTTGATTTGAGTTTTCCCGGAAACAAATTGAGCCTTGAATTGAAGAGCAAAACCAAGTCACCCGACTTGAACTCCCTTTTCAAGATCTTTTTGTCGTGGACGAACTTCATCCTTTCTTTGCACACAACTGCACTTTCATATGCATGGAGATGGAATTCTTCCATTTCATTGAGTTGTGTTAACCTCAAATTTGGAGCTTCAGCCCAGTCCAGGTTCAACCTTTTTAAAGCCTACATGGATTTGTGCTCCAACTCTACGGGTAGATGACATGCCTTGCCGAAGACTAACCGGTAAGGAGAAGTTCCAATAGGGGTCTTGTACGCTGTGCGGTAAGCCCACAACGCATCATCTAGCTTCCTTGACCAGTCGGTCCTGTTTGCATTAACAGTCTTTGCTAGAATATTCTTTATCTCCCATTTGGAAACTTCAACTTGGCCACTTGACTGAGGATGATAAGGTGTGGCCACCTTATGGTTGACGCAATATTTCTCTAGTAGCCCCGTGAAAGCCTTGTTACAGAAGTGAGACCCACCATCACTAAGAATGGCTATAGGAGTGCCAAACCGTGTGAATATGTTTTTCTTTAAGAACACGGTCACACTCCTTGCCTCATTTTTTGGTAAGGAAATTGCTTCAACCCATTTGGAAACATAGTCCCCAACCACCAAGATGTATTTCATACCACATGAGCGTACAAAAGGGACCATAAAATCAATTCCCCACACGTCAAAGATCTCGACCTCCATCACAAAGTGCATTGGCATTTCATGCCTCTTAGAGATTGATCCTTTCCTTTGACATTGGTCACAAGCCTTGACCATTTTATTGGCATCATGGTAAATCGACGGCCAATAATAGCCACATTCAAGTACCTTCGCCACCGTTCGATTTCCCCCATGATGAACCCTAACCGGTGATAGAATTGGCATAATCTCCTCTTCTGGAACACACCTCCTAATGATGTTATCAGCACAAATGCGGAACAAGAATGGTTCTTCCTAGTAATATTGCCGACACTTTCTCAAAAACTTTTTCTTCTGGTAAGCTTCCAATCCATCCGGAATGAGGTCACTAACCAAGTAGTTAGCAATATCGGCGTACCAAAGAGTAGATGAAGAAGACAATGCCATGATGTGCTCATCAGGGAAGGCATCATTGATATCAAGATTTTCCTTTGGTCATCCATCTTCTTCAAGCCTAGAGAGATGATCCGCCACTTGGTTTTCTATGCCCTTGCGATCCTTGACCTCAAAGTCAAATTTTTGCAATAAGAGGACCCATCGAATTAAACGTGGTTTGGCATCTTTCTTCGCCATGAGATAGCGAAGAGCGGCATGATCGGTGTATACCACCACCTTAGACCCCAACAAATACGCTCGGAATTTTTCAAAGGCATACAAAATGGCAAGAAGTTCTTGCTCTGTCATAGTATAATTCACTTGCGCACCGTTGAGTGTCTTGCTTGCATAATAGATAGGATGGAGAGCCTTGTTATGCCGTTGACCCAGAACTGCTGCAATAGCTACACCACTGGCTTCACACATGAGCTCAAATGGAACAGACCAATCCTGTGTGACAATAATGGGTACCGCGGTGAGCTTCTGTTTTAGTTCCTCAAATGCCTTAAGGCACTTTCCATCAAACACAAACTTGGCATCTTTTTCAAGGAGCTTGCACATAGGATTTGCAATTTTGGTGAAGTCCTTGATAAAGTGCCGATAGAACCCGGCATGCCCTAAAAAGATTCGGACACATTTTACCGAGGTTGGTGGAGGAAGTTTGGAGATGATTTCAATTTTTGCCTGATCCACCTCTATGCCATGTTTTGACATTTTGTGGCCCAAGACAATGCCTTCATCCACCATGAAGTGGCATTCCTCCTAGTTTAGCACAAGGTTGGTCTCCTCACATCTCTTGAGCGCTTGTCTAATATTTTCAAGACAATTCTCAAAAGAGTCACCTACCACTGAAAAGTTATCCATGAACACCTCTAGGAAATCCTCCACCATGTCTGAGAAGATGGACATCATGCATCTTTGGAAGGTAGCCGGAGCGTTGAATAATCCAAACGGCATCCGGCTAAAGGCAAAGGTTCCATAGGGGCAAGTGAATGTAATCTTTTCTTGGTCCTCCAATGCTATGTTGATTTGGTTGTCGCCGTAGTACCTATCAAGGAAGCAATAGAATGACCTTCCCGCTAGCCGATAAAGCATTTGATCAATGAAAGGCATAGGGAAATGGTCTTTGCACGTGGAACTGTTGAGCTTCCGATAGTGTGAGCACGTGATTTTTACCCGAATAATAATACTCCTACAAAAGTCACAAAGTAGATTTTCTAGTTTTATAGAATTTTTTAGGAATATCTGTTGAATTGTTTGCACTCAATGGCATTTTAATATTTTTAAAATCACGGAAAATACCTTTAAAATATTTAAATTTCATGCATCGCATTTTAGTTTGTTGCTTGTATTTCAAGGTTAATTAAATGAAAAAAAAAAAAATATGGGTCATTTTTACATATTTAATTTCGGTTCTAATTGCAAATTAGTAATTTTTCTTCCATTAGTTCTAGGTCAATTAATTACTTAATATTAGAAGCAGATAACTATTTTAATTTTGCATATTAGATTTTATTTAGGAGTTACATTTAGGTTTTAATTTGATTTTATATAAGTTAAGAAAAGAAGAAAAAAAAAAACAAAATCAAAGAAGGGGCTGCCTCATTATTTGGGCCTTTTTCTTTCCTTGGCCCAAGTCTTACCCAGCCTAGCCAACCAGCCCAAATCCCTGCCCGGTCCAACACCCCATTTAACCAAAACGGCGTTGTTTTAAGGCGTCTAATCTCATCCCTTCATCCCCCATGATCCAACGGACCGTAACTAACCGTCCCACCCCTTATAAGTGTCCGAACCAACCCTCCAGACCCTAGATCCCCCCCCCCCCCCCNCCAGTTCGTCTCTCTCACTCCCCTCTCACCTATCACCGTCAACCACCGTCGGTTACCACCGAAAATCCCCCCAGGGCGGCAGCACACCTCTAATCATCCCCAAAATTATAACATACAACCCCCACACCCTCCTAAACCATATTCCCCTATCTATTTCTCCAAAACCCTTGCCCATTGCCGTCAATTTCAGATCTGAAATTTCAAAAATAACCTAAGCCGCCTCAACCCGATTCGTTCGTCCAAAGCTCGATATGAATCAAGACTTACGGTAAACAATTTTTCTTGCTAAAGAACAATTGATTATTATTAGTCTTGGTTCGTTCGAGATTCGCCGGATTCTGGCCACTTCGCTGTCAACTGTCTACATGTCGTCACCTTCACCATTCGTCAAGTCACTTCGATTCGCCAGCCCGTCTCGGATAAAACCAGTAATCTCCCCTCCTCTTTTCGCTGATTCTGTTTTTTTACTTTTCTCGATCTTGTTTTTCTTTATTCAATTAATTCCTAATTGTTCTAAGTTCAGTGAATTTGATGGCATAAGTTTAGGGTTGATTGAAGTAATTTTAATTATGTTAGTCATTAATTGGCATAAATTCTTAGGTTTATTACTGTTAGGTGGTTAATTGTTAGGTAATCATAATTGCAGATTGAATTATTTGATAGTGAATTATTTCAATTTGAATCCGGATGGTTAGTTTTAGGCTGGACAGTGAAGGCTCAATTAGTTTTGGGCGGGAATTACTTGATATTCAGAGACTAGGCTGGGTATAGTAGTAATTTTCGGTGGGGAATATTTCTGTTGTAACTGAAGAAGCTTCCAGAGGATAATGTTGGGTTCAAAATGTAAAATAAAGAAGAGTTCGAAGGGTGAAAATGAAAAGAAGGCAGATATCTGTTTGCCCTAAAACTCCCCTATAAAAGACTTTTTTCTCTCATTAAGAAAGGATACCTGAAATTGCTCTAAAATTCCAGTTCTTCTATATTTTTCAAAACTGTTCTAGCAATAGAAATTTGCTAAGTTTTCAGCTCAATTTTCTTTCCTTTACAATATAAAAAAAAACAAAAACAGGTTCTTCAAGTTTGGTTTTCTAGGTTAACACTTGTATATTTGAAGCTGATTTGGATCTGAAATTAGTTCTGGGATTTGCTGCGATTTCTCTGTTGATTATACTGTTCTATTGTGCTGTTTAGCTGCTGAATCCGAAGATATTTCTCTTTATTTTGTTCCATTGCAGTAATCAGGTACACATCTTTATCTGTAAGTATCAAATGGAATGCAACAGGATGGAGTTACAAATATGCTGAAAGTCAATGAATCTCCTTATTTTGAGTTTCATTTTTAAACATTCAGTTCCTTGTCTTATTTTTAGTTGTTCTTTCGATGATTCTGTTATTGCAGTCCATGCCTATTGAGATGTTTAGTGTGGAACCTTCAATATTTCACCTTCAGATATTGAATTTGCTATAGTTAGTTTCCCATTTATCATAGATGTGGTAGTTATTTATAGAATTAGATATGTTCATTTGGGTTTGGATTTTTAGCTGGTATTACACTTGGAATAATTTCATTTTTGGTAGTCAAAGAATTGTCAGCTTCTAATTTAGTGATACATCGTGGTTTGAATATTCAATCAAGATTAATGAACAGACCCAATTGTAAATGGGGCGTTCTATTATAATTTGTTTTGAAGGTATGAAACCTTCTACTTTGTTTATGATAAAACCAAACCAGATCATCTCTTATGTTTCTGAAGTTATTCTAAGCCCATGAAATTTAAAATGAACATTAATCTATATGGTGTACACCAGTGTTGGATAATTGTGAGAAATCTTTACACATGTTCTGTTTGTTGGAGTTATTTGGGGTATATTAAGTGCTTACACTAGGCTATGTGATGATTGGATTTAGGATAAGTAAATTTCTAATTGGTGAATCTGTTTTTCATACTCATTTTAGTATTAGCCTCTCAGTCTCTCTCTTAAGTGTTCGTTTGCTTTGGGATGTTTATTATGGGTATTTTATTTAGTTGATGATCGCTTTTGTCGGGTATGAATTGGTTTGAACGACTGAAGATCGTGCAAAGCGGTGGAAAGACACAATCGTTTTTATAACTCATGGCCTCGCAATAATCTCAAACAAGCTTAGAAAATCACACACAAATTGATAGTATGCATTAAGCGCCGATGTTTCAAAATAAAATCAAGGTATGCGTTCACGCGACTTTGGCCAAGTTGTTTTAAACAATTAAGCGTGACGAATCGTGTACATGTACGCGTGGCATGATTTAAACTCCGATTTTCATGTGAAACCAAGGTACACATTCGCGTGACTTTGATCAAATACCTATAATATTAACGGCTATTAATTATGTACATGTACGCGTGACATAGTTTTAACGCATTAAATGCGATGAGTACACGTACGCGTGACTCGTCTCAAAATAATTTCTTAAAAGAGGTAAACAGTAAAAATATACATAGGTCCTAAAAATGAGTAGTTAAACAATTAAGCCAGGTAGTATTAAAAGCGACCGTTCTAGAACCACGGAACTCGGAAATGCCTAACACCTTCTCCCGAGTTAACAGAATTCCTTACCCGGTCTTCTGGTTACGCAGACTTTAACACAGAGTCAAAACTTCCTCGATTTGGGATTAAAAATAAACCGGTGACTTGGGACACCATAAATTATCCCAAGTGGCGACTCTGATCTAATAAATAATCCCATTTCGATATTGTCACTTAAATTGGAAAAACTCCCTTATCCTATACCTTTTCGGGAAAAGGGAGGTGTGACACCTCTGGCGAATCTGCTGGGGAACAAACCCAGAATCTCTAGTTCAAGGTTCAAGAATTTGAGCTTTTTAATGTAATTTTACTTGACTTGTATGATTGTTGATATTACTGTATTTTGTGGGCCTAATGTGCTAATTACTATTTATTTATCGCTTTGATATTATTTGAACTATATTTGAACTATCTTCTCACGCTTCCTCCTCCGAGTCTTCCAAAAAATGGTGCACACGTTCGCGTGGCCCAATTTTTTGTTAGAGGTCGTACTAAATAAGAACGAGGATGGACCAACAACAAGGCCGGGTAGACTTTCGTGCTCCCGGTACATTTCTCCCTCCTCAGTTCGAGCTGTCCGCTCGGGTACCCAGGCCTAGAACACAACCCCAGGTTTAAACCTAGAATAACAAAACCCCATGCCGGATCCCTAGTAGGAGCGATTATTTGCATCACGTGCATTCGACTTAGGGGACTCAACACAGGGGTTGGGTCCGTCTAGGACAGGTGTACCCAAAATAAAGACCATCCTGATGCATCATATGTGCAATGTGTGCATTTCTTTGATTCGACTTGCATGCTGACCGGTTAGGAAAAACATTGAGGGAAAACCAAGAGTGGTTGAGCCCGGTTCTGAAAACACCGATATTTAAAAATGTCCCGAAACTCTGCCCAATTGTTTTTACAAAAGAAAAAAAAGAAGAAAAGAAAAAGAAAATGTATTTCAAAAACTTAAATCAATACCATATTTTTCCAATTATGTCAAAATTAACCGAACTACGCAGGTCTGATTTCAACCGGATGTAGGATACGTAGGCAACCCACATAAGGTTCGGCCTCATTTTTTGCAAAGATAGCTAAATAAAGTGTAGTCCAGTGCTTTGATCAAAACAAACCGGCCCAACCCCAGTTATGTCTTAGATCGTTTTTGCCGGGATAGCCTCAGAACATTTTTCAATTGTCGAAGGGTTATTTTCGCAAAGAACAGATGAGTCTGTCTTAAGGTGTCATTTTTCCATAAAATGTCCCCCCTTGGCCCTCAAAATTTATTCGAAATTGCGAAGGGGCCATATTTACAGAAATAACTATTTTTGTTAAAATGTCATGGGGAGGGTGCATTTTATTTTGATTTTTCTTTGAAAATGAAAACTTGTCTTGCAAAAGGGTCCACCAGAGTCAATACTAACCTTGACCATCCACAGGTACAAATGAACACTGTCCAGAAACCGGCATTTTTTGTCATAGAACATGCTCAACTGCAACTTCGCATGTGGTGGTATGATTTAGATGAAAATGGCCAGGATTGGGTAAAAGAGCAGTTGGGTACCCTGATAGACATTATGGAAATCAAACCGCGGGGAGATTTAATCAAGGCATTGGTAACTTTTTGAGATCCAACTCGCAACGTTTTCCGTTTCTCAAATTTTGAGCTCACCCCTACTTTGGAGGAAATAGCCGGATATATATATATATCTATACTTTGCCGGCATTTGAGGAAACAAGAACTTATATTTCCGAGGGCTCCTTCTGTGCACAAATTCTTTGATCTCCTAAATATCAGCAAGCAAATGAAGAAGGCCCATGTAAGCAAAGGATGTTGTTCCTTTCAGTTCTTGTACTCAAGGTTTGGCCACTCAGTTGGATTCGAAACGCACGAAAAGGGATTATGTAACAAACAAGATAAGATCATTTGGAAAATTCATCATCGGTTCGCTTTCATGGTGGCGTTTTTGGGAATTATGGTCTTTCCAAATGCAGAAGGGACAATAGATATCCGCATGGCTAGAATTGTACAAGTCATCACTACTAAAGAGAATCATACACTTGCTCCGTTAGTGCTGGCAGACATTTACCGAGCATTAACATTGTGTAAGTCGGGGGCTGAATTCCTTGAAGGCTGTAACATTCTTTTGCAAATGTGGTTGATTGAGCATCTTCGCCATCACCCCAAATTCATGAGTTATGGCTCGAGCAAAGAGAACTTTATCAAGAGTTATGAGGAAAGGGTGAAAGACTATAATGCTCCAGAAGGGTTTGAGGCATGGGTCTCCCACCTAAGAACTCTAAAAGCCAATCAGATTGAATGGACTATAGGTTGGCTTCCGGTAACGGAAATCATACACATGACAACTATAAAACGCCACCTGATGTTGATGGGTTTGAGAAGTCTCCAGCCGTACACACCGCAAAGAGTTTTAAGGCAATTGGGAAGATATCAAGTGGTGCTCGAAGATGAGGATTTAATTACCCGTCATTGAGTTCCACCCAGAAGCTACGCTACCTGAGGCTTTAGTCCAATAAGATTGGAATGGTTGCCGATATCTGAAAAGCGACACCCAGGTACCAAATCTTGCAAGCGGAGAAGTGGATCCAGATTATGCACAGTGGTTTGAGAAAAGATCTTGTGCAAACAATGAGCCCGAGCCCGAAACGCTCACCAAGAGATTTCACGTTCAGGCTTTTGATGATAAAGTTTGGGAAAGGTTGGCATGGTGAGAAAAAGAGAAAGAATATCAAGCTACCATTCATACCTTGGAAGAAAAATTGAGAAATGTTGATTTTGATCATGATCTACAAGTGCAAGAAGCTAAAGGGGGAAAAGAAGAAGTTGGTCCAAGAAAATGAGGCCCTCCGAGCTCAGATTCAGAGAATGAGTATAACCGTTGAAAACCCGGCCAAGAGCAGAAAAGATGAAAAAATCATATGCAGTCTTAGACGGAAAGTGTGCGACTATGGAGTTGACCTAGAAAAAGCTGAAGAGGAATTGGCCAAATCCCGGGCAAAGTTGGTAAAGAATGCAGAAGAGCGGGCAAGGTTCGTTCAATGGCTAAAGGAAAAGTATGATAGAGAAGTCACGTCTTTAAAAAAGAAGTTTACTATTTTTGAGAACGAAATGGCCCAACAATCAAAGAATTTCAAAGTAGAAAGAGAGCATTGTTATTCGCTAATCTACAAACTAGAAGAAAGCATGCAACAACTACAGAATAAGAACAACACAGATGCACAAGTACTGGAGGCTGGGGCACAGCATATCGGGCGGCTGTTTCAGGAAAAAGGTGTCATCAGAGCAAGGATTAAAGAAATAGCTGACTATGTCACGATGAAATGTCACGAATGTGAAGACATGACTAGGTCCATGTTCTTCGCTTCTGTGATGATATTTGTTCATCAGGTAATGGATGACTTGGACCGTCTACAGCAGAATATTGCAAGAAGACCCACACAGAGACCGGATAATGTTCCGCAGGCTCCCAGGGCACCGATAGAGGCTCTTATGTACTTCTGATGTTTCTTTTGGTTTTAAGTCTGTATTTCATTTTTCGAGTCTGTTTTACATTTTTTTTCTGTTTAGAGTCTGTATGTCAGAGTCTTTGTAATCGAATTCTTTTTTATGAAATATGGAAAATCAAAAAAAGAAAAAAGAAAAAAAGGTTTGTTTGTTTTTCTTTTTCTTCTTACATTTATCCCCCTGAACTACGTAATGATCTGATTCATGCGCCGTCATGATACGTAGACAATTCACATAGGATTCGATCATAACTATTTAAAATAAAAATAAAAAAAGGAGAAAAAAAGAGAAGGAAAGAGTGGCAAAGCAAGGGAGCAAAAGAAAGTGCAAGAGAAATAAAGGGAGCAATAGGAACCAAGTGAGGAAATTAGTAAGTGACTAAAGAAAGGCAATAGTGAAAGAAAGAAAGTGTAAAGCGAAAAGAGGTAGTTATAGCCAGGATGAAGCATGCAACTATTCAAACACACGATAGAGATATTTGACTGTCTAGGTGCATTGCATCTTAAACGTGCGATTGATTGTCTATTAAACTTTTAAACGCTAACAAGTTTGTTATTGCTATTAAGTACATGAAGGTGGTTAGTTTGTTTGGCATTCTGGCAAGCCACCCATATAACACTAGGTCTTAACACAAGGCGATCATGGCTAGCAAAGAATTAGAAACAAGAGTAGCAGACCCACCAAGGGAGATAGTAGAGTCCGAGTCTGAATTGAAGGAAGAGGTCCAAAGGCTAAAGCACCAGATGGCCGAAATGCACAGGGCATGGATTAAGGGATATCCTCCACCCTCATTCCCCACTGACTACACAGAAAACCCTGCCTCCATCCCACCACTATCCCAAGCCCAGATGCATGGCACCATTGATCTCTTCCCTCAACACGCACCTGGTTTTACTCCCTATCATAACTACCCCGGCCCTTCATCCCAAATTTTCCATGCCCCACCAACCAAATAGCATCATATCCTGCTCCAGCACACACTCCTGTCTTCGTACCTCCTCTACGAGCCACACTCCATAAGTCCTCTAGTGAGCCTGCATTCCAAGCTCCTGACACTCAACATTATGCCCCAGAACCTACTTTCAAAGTCCTAGATCCTTACTCCTACACCCCTCACTTCGAGCCTCACACTGAAACCGAAAAACCAGCCAAGAATGTAGAGTAGGAGGAGATGTTCAAGAAGTTAAGAAGCCTGGAACAATCGTTCAGGAACATGCAGGGATTGGGAGGCCAGGTGAGCGTAAACTACAAAGATTTGTGTCTATTTTCCGATGTTCAGCTGCCTGTGGGATTCAAAATGCCTAAATTTGACCTATATGATGAGCATGAAGACCCAGTGGCCCATTTTAGCGAATTCTGTAGTAAAATGAGAGGATCCGGTAGGAAAGATGATCTATTGATGGAATATTTTAGCCAGAGTCTGAGTGGCGTGACATTGGAGTGGTACACTCATTAGGATCACAACAGATGGTATACCTGGGATGATTTTGCCCAAGCATTCGCTCGTCATTTCCAATACAACATCGAGATTGTTCCATACTGTTTGTCTTTGACTAAGATTGAGAAGAAGCCTAGTGAAAGTTTCAGAGAATACGATTTTTGCTAGAGGGAACAAGCGACGAGAGTTAAACCCCGATGGAGGAAAACAAAATGGTGGAGTACTTTCTGCAGGCTCTGGAGCCTACTTACTTTGGCCATCTGATATCGGCCATAGGCAAGTCTTTCAACAAGGTAGTAAAGATGGGTGGTATGGTGGAAGAAAGGATTAAATCAAGCAAAATCATGAGTTACTCAGCCATAAAAGCAACCACTCAAGCCATTCAGAATGGTACAGGGGGAGTGATTGGAAAGCAGAAGAAAGAAGATGTGGCAACAGTTGATTCAGGATCATGGTTTGGACCGAGGGGCCTGCCACCTTATTATACCCAGCCTCGACCCCATCACCGGGCCTACCTCCAAACTCCATATAATCCACCCCAACATTACTTCCCATCACTAGACCCTCAAATTGCTGTCCACCACGCCCAGTCATATACTCAACCTCGTTCCTACTCACAATGGCATGCCCCAGCCCCACAAAACACCTACCCAGCTCCACAATATGCTTAACCACCCCCGCAAGCCTACCGAAACCCTATTGGTCCAGGTTTCCGGTCCAAACCAGTGTTCAGAAACGAGAGGTTGCAGCGGAAGAAAACTTTCACCCCGTTGGGAGAGTCTTATACCAATTTATTCCATAGATTAAGGCAGTTGGATGTGCTGAGGCCAATTGAGTCGAAATTGCCAAACCCTCCTCCAAAGAATCTTGATTACTCCTTGAGCTGTGCATATTATTTTGGTACTCCGGGACATAATACAGAGAAGTGCTGAACCTGAAAAATGCCATCCAGGAGCTCATCGACACAAACCAGATTGTAGTCCAAACCCGGAGGCACCCAACATCAATCAGAACCTATTGCCAACACATGATGAAACAAACATGATCGAGATAGTACATAAAGAGGGGGAACCCAATAAGCCATCACAATCCATCGTGATGATTTGGTCTAGTGAGGTCAAGCCAGTTAAAAAACCAACGGTTGAAGGATCAGTGAGCAAGTTGAGCACGATGAACGGTGAGCCATCTGTGGTAATTAAGGAAAGATCTCCAAGTAATGTTGAAGCAAAGCAAGATAAGTCAAAGGTGGTCATGCCGGGGTTGGTGAGTAAGCCTATCATAACTGTAAAGGGTGCCCGTACGGACCCTGTCATCATCAAGCCTATAACCCAGTTGCCGGTAGGCAACACTAAGGCTATCCCATGGAGCTACAAATGGGTGATTGTGACCTATAAAGGAAAGGAAGTGAAAGAAGAAGTCAATGAGGCCAAGGGATTAACTCGTTTGGGGAGATTCTTTGCCTCGGATGATTTAAGGAAAGCTAAAACATCCAGAGATAACCTAGTTCTAGTAAAGAAAGCAGTCACTGAAGAAGAAGCGGAGGAGTTTTTGAGAAAAAATGAAGGTACAAGATTACTCCATCGTGGAGCAGCTGAGAAAGACGCCCGCTCAAATTTCCCTACTATCATTGTTGATCCATTCAGATGAGCATCATCGGGCCCTGAGGAAAATTCTGAATGAGGCTCATGTCCCCAACAAAATCTCAGTGAACCATCTGGAAAAGATCGCCAACAAAATGTTTGAGGTGAACATGATCACCTTCTCTGATGATGAGTTACCCGTGGAAGGTTCTGAACACAACAAAGCTCTCTATCTTACGGTAAAATGTGAAGATTATGTGGTCACAGGGTATTAGTTGACAATGTCTCTAGTGCAAACATTTTCCCTCTCTCTACTCTGAAAAAGTTAAAAGTTGATGATGAGAGAATTCACAAGAACAACATATGCGTCCGAGGTTTTGACGGTGGAGGAAAAGACTCGGTTGGTGATATAGTGCTTGAGTTGACAATATGACCGGTGGAGTTCACCATGGAATTCCAGGTATTGGATGTCGCCGTCTCTTACAATTTGTTGTTAGGTCGGCCGTGATACACGCCGCCAAAGGCAGTCCCGTCCTCTTTGCACCAGATGGTCAAGTTTGAGTGGGACAGACAAGAGATCGTAGTGTATGGTGAGGAGAATTTGTGTGTTCACGGTGAGGCCTATGTCCCATTTACTGAGGCCGAGGATGACAAAGGGCCTTGGGTCTATCAAGTTTCTGAAACAGTGCCAGTCGAGAAGGTTCTAGAAGGGAAACGTATTCCAACTCCAAAGATAGCCTCTGCATCCGTCATGGTGGCCTCTGAAATGCTGAAAAATGGCTTTGTGCCAAGTAAAGGTCTGGGTGCATCCTTGTAGGGTATCGTACAACCAATGTCCCTCCCTGAAAATTTGGGTACGTTCGGTCTTGGATTCAAACCCACTGCGGCAAAAATGAAAAGGGCTAAAAGGGTGAAACAGAAAGCGTGGGCACTTCCAAAGCCTATCCCGCGTCTCTCAAGGTCTTTTGTTAAGCCCGGTGCTAGTAAACGCCCAGTGTCAACAGTTCCATGTCCTATGGTTGACATTGATGATGAGTTAATTGAAAGGTTCCAGAGGGTTTTTGATGATGTGAACATGGTAGAAGTCGGAGGAGGATCCAGCAAAGAGTAAAGCGGACGTGCAGTTCGTGGGGCCGGATGTAAAGCTTAACAATTGGAAGGCTACTCCTCTCCCTACTCGGAAGGAGTCTTGGTAGTTTGTTTTGTTTTCATGTCTATCTGGGTTATTCCAAGGTTGTGACCTAGATTTTTATTTTTTCGCTTGTTGATGTACAAACCCTGTTATCATTTATTTTCAATGAAATGCAATTTCCCTTTTCCATCATTCCTGATAGTTCTTATTTTTGTTTTCTTTTCTTCTTTGTACAATTCTTTTTATGCTGGTTTCAATGACATGACATGCATGAGGAATCTTTGGCCAAGTCTTAAAAGTGAATCTAATTCTGAAATAATAATCTAATAAATAGAGTGTGATGATGAAATAAAATATGATGAGGATGAGGCATTTGAGGAAATTAGTAAGGAACAAAATCATTTTGAAGAAAAACCCAAGCCTAATCTGAACGAAACGGAAGCAATCAATTTAGGAGATCCAAATAATGTCAGAGAAACCAAGATAAGTTTCCATCTTGAGCCACAAATCAGGGAAGAATTAATCAAAGCACTGTTTGAATATAAGGATATTTTCGCATGGTCATATGATGACATGCCAAGATTGAGTACCGATTTGGTGGTCCACAAATTGCCAATTTATCCGGCATTCCCTCCCCTCAAGAAGAAGTTGAGAAAGTTTAAAACTGACATGAGTGTGAAGATTAAGGAAGAAATCACAAAGCAGTTGGACGCAAAGGTCATTCGAGTCACGCGATATCCCACTTGGTTAGATAATGTGGTTCCCGTGCCAAAGAAGGACGGCAAGACCAGGGTGTGCGTTGATTATCGTGATCTCAACAAAGCAAGTCCAAAGGATAATTTTCCATTGCCAAATATCCAATTTCTGATTGACAACTGTGCCAAGCACGAGATCGGGTCTTTTGTGGATTGCTATGCGGGATACCATCAGATTTTGATGGATGAGGAGGATGCATAAAAGACAACATTCATTACCCCATGGGGAACTTATTGCTACCGGGTACTGCCATTTGGTTTGAAAAATGCTGGGGAAACTTACATGAGGGAAATGACTACTTTGTTCCATGACATGATACACAAGAAGATTGAGGTTTATGTGGATGATGTGATCATAAAGTCAAAGCAACAGGCCGACCATGTCGGAGATTTGAGAAAGTTTAACCAAAGGCTCCGCAGGTACAATCTTAAGCTTACCCCTGCCAAGTGTGCATTTGGTGTTCCATCCGGAAAGTGTTTGGATTCATAGTCAGTCGTCGGGGCATTGAGTTGGACCCGTCAAAGATCAAAGCTATCAAAGAGTTTCCACCTACAAGGAACAAGACTGAGGTGATGAGTTTGCTCGGGCGTTTAAACTACATCAGCAGGTTTATTGATCAACTCACGACAACTTGTGAGCCCATCTTTAAGATGATGAAGAAGGATGTTGCGGTCAAATGGACTGATGAGTGCCAGGAGGCATTCGACAAAATCAAGGGGTACCTGTCAAACCCACCTGTGTTGGTCCCGCCGGAACCCGGGAGGCCTTTAATTCTTTATCTGACGGTCTTGGAAAAATCGTTTGGTTGTGTGTTGGGTCAACATGACATCACAGGCAGGAAGGAGCAAGCCATCTATTATCTCAGCAAGAAGTTCACATCCTATGAGGTTAAGTACACTCCCTTTTAAAGGACATGTTGCGCCCTGACTTTGGTGGCACAAAAGTTGAAGCATTATCTTTCGTCCTACACTACTTACCTCATCTCTCGCCTGGATCCTCTAAAGTATATCTTTCAGAAGCCTATGCCCACAGAAAGACTTGCAAAGTGGAAGATTGTGCTCATAGAGCTTGACATTGTCTATGTGACTCGGACCGCGATGAAAGCCCAAGCATTGGCCGATCATTTGGACGAGAACCCGGTCGATGAAGAGTATGAGCCATTGAAGACATGTTTTCCTAATGAATAGGTGATGCATATTGACGAGGTTGAGCAGGAAGAAAAGCCCGGATGGAGACTCTTCTTTGATGGGGCCGCTAACATGAAAGGTGTCGGAATAGGGGCAATACTCATCTCAGAAACAAGGCATCACTACCCTGTAACAACCCAGCTTCATTTTTACTGTACCAACAACATGGCTGAGTACGAGGCATGCATTTTGGGATTGAGTTTAGCTATAGACATAGGAGTCCAAGAAGTTTTGGTCTTGGGAGACTCGGAGCTTCTGGTGCACCAGATTCAAGGAGAATAGGAGACACAAAATTTAAAGCTCATACCATATAGATAATGTTTGCATGATCTTTGTCAGCGGTTTAGATCAATAGAGTTCAGGCATATTCCAAGGATCCATAATGAGGTTGTCGATGCTTTGGCTACTTTGGCGTCAATGTTGCACCACCCGAACAAAGCTTATGTCGACCCTCTGCATATTCAGGTTCGGGATCAACATGCCTACTGTAATGTGGTTGAGGAAGAACTCGATGGTGAACTGTGGTTCCACGACATTAGGGAGTACATCAGGATGGGGATATATCTGGTACAAGCCACAGGTGATCAAAAGAGAACAATTCAACGTTTGGCTAGTGGAGTTTTCTTGAGGGGGAGGGGGGAGGGGAGGTTTGTACAAAAGAACTCCAGATCTTGGGCTATTGAGGTGCATCGATGCTAAGCAAGCCACGACTATCATGACCGAGGTACATTTCGGAGTTTGCGGGCCGCATATGAGCGGGTATGTTCTGGCAAAGAAGATTCTTCGAGCAGGGTATTATTGGCTCACCATGGAACGAGATTGCATCAGCATTGTGCGCAAGTTTCATCAATGCCAGGTACACGGAGACTTGATTCACTCTCCGCCATCTGAGTTTAATACAATGTCCGTGTCGTGGCCCTTTGTTGCTCGGGGCATGGATGTCATTGGACCAATTGAGCCCGCGGCATCAAACGAGAACAAGTTCATTTTGGTGGCCATTGACTATTTCACTAAGTGGGTCGAGGCTAAAACTTTCACATCTATGACCAAGAAGGCAGTGGTCGACTTTGTTCATTCAAATATAATTTGTCAGTTTGGAACCCCAAAAATAATCATCACAGACAATGGTGCTAATCTTAACAGTCATTTGATGAAAGAAGTATGCCAACAGTTCATGATTACGCATCGGAATTCCACTCCGTATCTCCCCAAGGCAAACGGAGTTGTCGAGGTAGCCAACAAGAACATAAAGAAAATACTTCGGAAAATGGTGCAAGGTTCCAAGACATGGCATGAGAAGTTGCCTTTTGCTTTGCTTGGTTATTGCACTACTGTTCGCACTTCAATAGGTGCAACTCCTTATTTGTTGGTATAAGGTACTGAAGCAGTGATACCCGCGAAAGTTGAAATTTCATCTCTTTGGATTGTTGTTGAAGCCGAAATTGATGATGATGAGTGGGTCAAACCCCGTTTGGAGCAATTAAGTCTAATTGACGAGAAAAGACTGGCAGCAGTGTGTCATGGCTAGTTGTATTAAAAGAGAATGGCAAGAGCATACAACAAGAAGGTGCGTCCCCGGAAATTTGAAGTGGGTCAGCAAGTATTGAAACGCATCCTTCCACATCAGGCTGAAGCAAAAGTTCTCCCCAAATTGGTAGGGGCCGTTCATCGTAACAAGAGTGTTGTCCAATGGTTCTTTGTATTTAATAGATATAGAAGGCAAATGTGTAGATATGACTATTAATTCTGACGAAGTCAAAAGATATTATGTATGATTTCTTTGGTTTAAATTATGTTTGTTTGTACTTGGCATGTTTTGGAGATTGGAATGACGAAGGCATTTTATTCTGCTATCTACTTTACCCTTTGTTACCCCTTTGAGCCTTATTTATTTTCTTTCATACCCCTCTTTTGGAATCAGTAGCAAAGTTCAGAAACACGGACATAAAGGTAAATAATGAAGGAAAAGAAGAAAATAAAAGGAAAAAAAAGAAGAAAGAAAAGAATGAAAAGGAGTGAAAAAAAGAAGAAAGAAAAGAATGAAAAAGAGTAAGAAAAAAGAGAAAGAAGAGAAAAGAGGAAAGTAACAACAACAAAGAAATTCCTATGACATGAACTACGTTCGACCTGATTCCTTTTAAGGATACGTAGGCACCCTCACGGTTCGGTCCCATCCAAATAAAAATTCAAAAGCCCCAGGAAAAGAAACTGGGGCAAAAATTGTGGCTATATAAAAGATCTAATTCCAAAAGTTGTAATTGTGAACCCACTCAATTTGTTTTGAGCCTTTATCCTTTATTTCTAACCCCATCCAAAAGCCTGCATTATGGACAAAGAAAAACCTTCCGACCAATATTTGAGAGTGCCAAGTTCAGCGAGACAGAGGTACGATTCACACCAGGGGAAACACTCCGTGCCGCACAAAGAAAAACAAATAAATGAGAGAGTCTTATTGGTGAAAACCCTCACGGGCACCGTAAGGCAATGACGAGCTGAGAGAAATTAAAAATGAGAGAGTCTTATTGGTGAAAACCTTCACGGGAACCGTAAGGCGACAGTGAGTTGAGAGATGAACAAATGAGAGAGGTCTGTTGGTGAAAAATCTTCAGAGCACCGTAAACCGAACAAGGTCAATGACTTGGCGAAGAGATTGGGTTATGGAGATACCGAGCATAAGGTATGACAACTGAAAGTTGATTGGTTGAACAGGCTGGGCTGATTAATCTGAAATGCATGTCATGATCATTGGTTCCAGCCGCCTCACTCAGATAAGTCTCTTTTCCTTTCTCTCCTACAAACAGTCATCCTGTTTCGAATTTTCTTCTTTATTCCTAATGCTCAAAGTCATTGCATTTCATTTCTTTTGGGTTTATTTCTCTAAGGATTTACCTATGTAAGCCTTGTTTAAGAAAGTAAGGAAGGATTCCAAAGCATACTACTAACTTCCAAAATTGCACAAAGCAAAGTACGGCCAAATCATACCTGAAATAGCACAATGCAAAAATGGAAAATAAGGTGTGAGTGAAAGTTCAAGTGGTCAAGTGGTTTGTGAATGTTGTGGAGGATGCAGAGGCTCAAATGGGAAGGACAAAAATGTAAAACAGCGGTTTGAGTGCAGGTCATTCCGATCTTTCAGGGTCCTGTGGTTGAGATTCAATCAGAAAGTCAAACAAATTCTCGGCCAGTGCAAAGCAGCCAGTTAGTACAAAGCACAGCAGCGGGAAGGCCATCTTCAGCAAGAATTCCACAAACTAACTACCACATTTTTCAATCTAATAAAGTTTTCTTTGATTGAAATAAGGGCATGAAATCTCGTTTGTTCCGGAGAAACCATCTGTAAGGAAAACATGTACCGGACAGGTTCGACCATGAATTCTCAGGCCCACCTGGATAATGAGATTTAATTTGAAGTTATCAGGACCCTCCTGGACAATGGGACTCAGTTAAAATTCAAAACATCCATGAGTAACAAGATCTAGCATAAGCTCTACTTTGAGGAAATATAGTTGGCTTTAAAGTTTTCATTCTTAAAGATGAGATTCAATTTGAAATTTTCAGGACCCTTCTGGATAATGGGAATTAGTTTAAATTATTAGAGATTTTGGGTAACATGATTCGATTAACATTCACAGATGAGCGCATATACCAAACTGGGCAAAAAAGGTTTCTTTGTTTGTCTGTTTGTTGTAATCAGGCGCTCACATGGAGAACAAGGGAATGCAATTCAAGTTTTGGAAATCAGGCGCCCACCTGGAGAACAAGGGAATACAGTTAAAGTTTTTGCAATCAGACGCCCGCCTGGAGAACAAGGTAATACAATCCAAGTTTTGGCAATCAAGCGCCCACCAGGAGAACAAGGGAATACAATTACAGTTTTGGAAATAAGGCGCCCACCTGGAGAACAAGGGAATGCAGTTCAAGTTGTGGAAATCAGGCGCCCACCTGGAGAACAAGGGAATACAGTTAAAGTTTTTGCAATCAGGCGCCCACCTGGAGAACAAGGGAATACAATCCAAGTTTTGGCAATCAAGCGCCCACCAGGAGAACAAGGGAATACAGTTACAGTTTTGGAAATCAGGCGCCCACCTGGAGAACAAGGGAATGCAGTTCAAGTTGTGAAAATCAGGCGCCCACCTGGAGAACAAAGGAATACAATTCAAGTTTTGGCAATCAGGCGCCCACTTGGAGAACAAGGGAATACAGTTCAAGTTTTTGGCAATCAGACTCCCACTTGGAAAACAAGAGAATACAATTAAAGTTTTGACAATCAGGCACCCACCTGGAAAACAAGGGAATACAATTCAAGCTTTTGGCAATCAGGCGCCCACCTGGAAAATAAGGGAATACAGTTAAAGTTTTGGCAATCAGGCACCCACCTGGAGAACAAGGGAATACAGTTTCAAGTTTGGTAATCAGGCGCCCACCTGGAGAACAAGGGAATACAGTTCAAGTTTGTGGCAATCAGGTGCCCACCTGGAAAATAAGGGAATGCAGTTAAAGTTTGGCAATCAGGCGCCCACCTAGAAAATAAGGGAATAAAGTTAAAGTTTTGGCAATCAGGCGCCCACTTGGAGAACAAGGGAATACAGTTTCCAGTTTGGTAATCAGGCACCCACCTGGAGAACAAGGGAATACATTTCAAGTTTTTGGCTATTAGGCGCCCACCTGGAGAACAAGGGAATACATTTAAAGTTTTGGCAATCAGGCGCCCACCTGGAGAACAAGAGAATACACTTACAGTTTTGGCAATCAGGAACCCACCTGGAGAACAAGGGAATACAGTTCAAGTTTTGGCAATCAGGTGCCCACCTGGAGAACAAGGGAATACAGTTCAAGTTTTGGCAATCAGGTGCCCACCTGGAGAACAAGGGAATACAATTCGCGTCTTGGTAATCAGGCGCCCACCTGGAGAACAAGGGAATACAATTCGAGTGTTGACAATCAGACGCCCACCTAGAGAACAAGGGAATACAGTTCGAGTTTTGGCAATCAGGCGCCGACCTAGAAAACAAGGGAATACAGATTCAAGTTTTGGTAATCAGGCGCCCGCTTGGAGAACAAGGGAATTAGTTCGAGTTTTGGCAATCAGGCGCCCACTTGGAGAACAAGGGAATATAGATTCAAGTTTTGGTAATCAGGCACCCACCTGGAGAACAAGGGAATAGAGTTAAAGTTTTGGCAATCAGGCGCCCACCTGGAGAACAGGGGAATACAGTTCGAGTTTTGGCAATCAGGCACCCACCTGGAGAACAAGGGAATACAATTCAAGTTTTGGTAATCAGGCGCCCACCTGGAGAACAAGGGAATACAGTTCGAGTTTTGGAAATCAGGCGCCCACCTGGAGAACAAGGGAATACACTTCGAGTTTTGGCAATCAGGCGCCTACCTAGAGAACAAGGGAATACAGATTCAAGTTTTGGTAATCAGGCGCCCGCCTGGAGAACAAGGGAATCAGTTCGAGTTTTGGCAATCAGGCGCCCACCTGGAGAACAAGGGAATACAGTTCGAGTTTTGGCAATCAGGCGCCCACCTGGAGAACAAGGGAATATAGATTCAAGTTTTGGTAATCAGGCGCCCACCTGGAGAACAAGGGAATACAGTTAAAGTTTTGGCAATCAGGCGCCCACCTGGAGAACAAGGGAATCCAAATCGAGTTTTGGCAATCAGGCGCCCACCTGGAAAACAAGGGAATGCAGTCAAGTCTCGGCAATCAGGCACCCACTTGAAAAACAAGGGAACCCATTTCAGAATTCCATTCGCGTTAGCAACAACAAAAATTCGATTAGAGAGTGAAAGTCGACAGTTCAAGATGCACAACAGAACTGTAGAAGCAGCAAGACTAAGTTTGATGATGGTAGATAGGATTCTTGTAATTCATAGATCATAGTTTAGCCTAGCTCCTTTTTATTTCGATTCGGTGTAATAAGGAGTTCAGCAAGCAGTAACAACAACGACAATAGTGAAATCACAGCTTCTACGTAGTCCCAGCTACCAAAACCTTCTGAACTACACTAACCTGATTTCTTTATAGCCAAGGATATGTAGGCAACCTCGGAAGCAAGGTGCGGTCAAATATTTCAAAAATGCTTCCCATGGAGTATCTGAGCGGGCAAAAATCGCTCGTATTCGCTCACTTTATTTTTGCCCGAAAACTCTTCGTGTTTTCGAGACAGCTGTGAGCACGTGATTTTTACCTGAATAATAATACTCCTACAAAAGTCACAAAATAGATTTTCTAGTTTTATAGAATTTTCTAGGAATATCTGTTGAATTGTTTGCACTCAGTGGCATTTTAATGAAAATCACGAAAAATACCTTTAAAATATTTAAATTTCATGCATCGCATTTTAGTTTGTTGGTTGTATTTCAAGGTTAATTAAATGGAAATCACAAAAATATGGGTCATTTTTACATATTTAATTTTGAATGTAATTGCAAATTAGTAATTTTTCTTCCATTAGTTCTAGGTCAAATAATTAGTTAATATTAGAAGCAGATAACTATTTTAATTTTTCACATTAGATTTTATTTAGGAGTTAAATTTAGGTTTTAATTTGATTTTATATAAGTTAAGAAAAGAAGAAAAAAACAAAAAGCAAAGAAGGGGACTACCTCATTATTTGGGCCTTTTTCTTTCCTTGGCCCAAGTCTTACCCAGCCTAGCCAACCAGCCCAAATCCCTGCCCGGTCCAGCACCCCATTTAACCAATACGATGCCTTTTTGAGATGTCTAATATTAGCCCTCATCCCCCATGATCCAACGGACCGGAACTAACCATCCCCCTGCTTATAAGTGTCTGAACCAAACCCCCAGACCCTAGAGTCCCCCCAAATCGTGCTCGCTCCCCTCTCACTTGCCACTGGCAACCACCACCGGAAATCGCCCCACGGCAGCAACACACCTCCAACCATCCCCAAAATTACACCATAAAACCCCCACACCCTACTAAATAATATTCCCCTATATATTTCTCCAAAACCCTTGACCATTGCCGTCAATTTCAGATCTGAAATTTCAAAAATAACCTAAGCCGCCTCAACCCGATTCGTTCGTCCAAAGCTCAATATGAATCAAGACTTACGGTAAACAATTGTTCTTGCTAAAGAACAATTGATTATTGTTAGTCTTGGTTCGTTCGAGATTCGTCGGATTCCGGCCATTTTGCCGTTAACTGTCCAAACGTCGTCACCTTCACCATTCGTCAAGTCACTTCGATTCATCAACCCGTCTCGGCTAAAACCAGTAACTTCCCTCCTCTTTTCGCTGATTCTGTTTTTTTAGTTTTCTCGATCTTGTTTTTCTTTATTAAATTAATTCTCAATTGTTCTAAGTTTAGTGAATTTGATGGCATAAGTTTAGGGTTGATTGAAGTAATTTTAATTATGTTAGTCGTTAATTAGCATAAATTCTTAGGTTTCTTACTGTTAGGTGGTTAATTGTTAGGTAATCATAATTGTAAATTGAATTATTTGGTAGTGAATTGTTTCAATTTGAATTCGGATGGTTAGTTTTAGGCTGGACAGTGAAGGCCCAATTAGTTTTGGGCTGGAATTACTTGAAATTTCAGAGACTAGGCTGGGTATAGTAGTAATTTTAGGTGGGGAATATTTCTGTTGTAACTGAAGAAGCTTCTAGAGGATAAGGTTGGGGTCAAATAGTAAAATAAATAAGAGTTTGAAGGGTGAAAATAAAAAGAAGGCAGATATCTGTTTGCCCTAAAACTCCCCTATAAAAGACCTTCTTTCTCTCATTCAGAAATTATTCCTGAAATTGCTATGAAATTCCAGTTCTTCTACATTTTTCAAAACTGTTCTAGCAATAGAAATTTGCTAAGTTTTCAGCTCAATTTTCTTTCCTTTACAATATAAAAAAAATAAAAACAGGTTCTTCAAGTTTGGTTTTCTGTGTTAACACTTGTATATTTGAAGCTGATTTCGATCTGAAATTAGTTCTGGGATTTGTTGTGGTTTCTCTGTTGATTATCCTGCTATATTGTGTTGTTTAGCTGCTGAATCCAAAGATATTTCTCTTTATTTTGTTCCTTTGCAGTAATCAGGTACACATCTTTATCTGTAAGTAGCAAATAGAATGCAACATGATGGAGTTACAAATATGCTGAAAGTCAATGAATCTCTTTATTTTGAATTTCATTTTAAAACATTCAGTTCCTTGTCTTAATTTTAGTTGTTCTTTTCAATGGTTCTATTATTGCAGTCCATGCCTATTGAGATGTTTAGTGTGGAACCTTCAATATTTCACCTTCAGATATTGAATTTGATGTAGTTAGTTTCCCATTTATCATAGATGTGGTAGTTATTTGTAGAATTAGATATGTTCATTTGGGTTTGGATTCTTAGCTGGTATTACACTTGGAATAATTTCGTTTTTGGTAGTCAAAGAATTGTCAGCTTCTAATTTAGTGATACATCGTGGTTTGAATATTCAATCAAGGTTAATGAACAGACCTAGTTGTAAATGGGGTGTTCTATTATAATTTGTTATGAAGGTATGAAACCTTTTACTTTGTTTATGATAAAACCAAACCGGATCATCTCTTATGTTTCTGAAGTTATTCTAAGGCCATGAAATTTAAAATGAACATTAATCTATATGGTGTACAACAGTGTTGGATAATTGTGAGAAATATTTACACATGTTCTGTTTATTGTAGTTATTTGGGGTATATTAAGTGCTTACACTAGGCTATGTGATGATTGGATTTAGGATAAGTAAATTGCTAGTTAGTGAATCTGTTTTTCATACTCATTTTAGTATTAGCCGCTTAGTCTCTATCTTAAGTGTTCGTTTGCTTTGGGATGTTTATTATGTGTATTTTATTTAGTTGATGATTGCTTTTGTTGGGTATGAATTGGTTTGAACGACTGGAAATCGTGCAAAGCGGTGGAAAGCCACAATCGTTTTTATAACTCATGGCCTCGCAATAATCTCAAACAAGCTTAGAAAATCACACACAAATTGATAGTATGCTTTAAGCGCCGATGTTTCAAAATAAAATCAAGGTACGCGTTCGCGCGACTTTGTCCAAGTTTTTTAAACAATTAAGCGTGACGAATCGTGTACACGTACGCGTGACATGATTTAAACCCCGATTTTCATGTGAAACCAAGGTACACATTCACGTGACTTTGATCAAATAACTCAAATATTAACAGCTATTAATTATGTACATGTACGCGTGACATGGTTTTAGCGCATTAAACGCGATGAGTAAATGTACGCGTGACTCGTCTCAGAATAATTTCTTACAAAAAGGTAAACAAAAAAAATATACATAGGTCCTAAAAATGAGTAGTTAAACAATTAAGCCAGGTAGGATTAAAAGCGACCGTGCTAGAACCACGGAACTCGAGAATGCATAACACCTTCTCCCGGGTTAACAGAATTCCTTACCCGGTCTTCTGGTTACCCAGACTTTAACACAGCGTCAAAACTTCCTCGATTTGGGATTAAGAATAAACCAAAGTTTATAAGGATAGAGGGAACCAAATGATATTATGAGAAATAAATTGGTTAGTAGGACAAAGTAGTCAACCTTGAACACAAAATCAATACGCATTTTGAAATCACAAAAATATGTCGGAATAAAAATTTATAACAATTGATGATAATTAGGATATAGGTGTCATATTGGCCAGGTCAGCTCGTATTAAGTGCGAGTCAACCTAGTAAAAAACTGGACTGGATCATCCAAGGCTATGTGTGGAGGGGACTAAGCTAGGGGGGTCAGGACGGGGGTTGTGTCCGACGAGCAATTGGGTTAGATAGACCAACCCAGGTAGTAGCCTAGAGGACAAAAACCTTGAAGAGGTCATATCACTTGGAGCTACATCTAGACAATCAACTCCAACAATGAAGAATATGATAATTCCAATCCAATTTTTGCAAATGTTATATGGATGAACTGATGAATAATGATCGATAACCAGTGAAGTTTGAAGTTTTTTTTATTTTATATAAAAATTAATGTGTGACATCTTAGGAGAATTTCATATCGACAAAATACGGGAGAGATACTAGGTATATAAGTAGACAAGCCTTAAATTCTAGTGACGCATTTTAAAGTTGTGCGGACATGGGCCAAAGCGGACAATATCATTAGTAGTTGGGTTGTTGCATATGGTATCAGAGCCACTCTGCGTGCAACATTGAATGATGGGTGGACAAACCTTAGCGAGTACACAGAGTCCTGAGAGAGGGGGGAGGATGTATGTGACATCCTAGGCGAATCCCACATCAGCAAAACGCGGGAGAGATGTTGGGCATATAAGTAGACATGCCATAAACTCTAGTGACATGTTTTATAGTCATGAAAGCCTCGACACATGACGAGTTGGGTTGTTACATAATGATAGTATAAAATCTTATTATAAGTTTCAATTTGAATTTGCAAGGTTGATTATTTTCTTTTCAAGCTTCTGTCAACTTACGAATTTTAATATCTTCAAAATATATAATATAGACTTGTAAAAATTAATACATCTAAAAGAAAATGAATTTTGACTCAGCCGACCCCTCGACTAAAACCGTTAAGGAGTAATTGGGGCTGTGTCGGGACCCCTTTTCTTGCCAAAATCCGGCAGCCCTCAAACATGCCCATTAACGGAAAGTTGCACAAGTAGAACTGACCCTTAATCGGTCGAATATAGCTGAGTGCAGCTCGAATGTCACCAATACTACTATCCATTTTTCTTATCATGTACTCCAAACTAGTTTTTTGCAGAGAAATCTACACTATCTGGCTAGTGGCTACTATGAAATAAACAAAACAAAAGTTAGTCCTCATATTTTCTAGTTTGTGTCACGACCCAAAATCTAACATGTCGTGATGACGCTTATCGATGGTACTAGGAAAGCCAACTTTCCTGAAATATTTCAGTAATTCAATATAAAGGTAGTTTAAGACTTTTTCATATCAGAAATTTTCATAAAACCCAAAGTTGAACTCATAATAGAACCAAAATGCGTAAAACTAACCTCACACATCGGGGTGTCACCAAGTCATGAGAATGTAGATAACCGAAGTAATACAATCAATGTCTAAATATCAATACAAGACAGAAAGAGATATAGAATGAGAGCCAAAGTCCTGCGGGCGCCGATAGCTACCTCAAAGTCTCCGATACTCGATCATGCCCAAACTCAACGATCTCCGTGATCAAACACACCTGGATCTACACATGAAGTGAGTACAACCAACTCAACAAGTAACAGAAATAAATAAGGAACTGAGAAGCAGCGACTAGCTATACAGTACAGTACATTTTGATAATTTTCGAAATCTAAGAACAGACATGAGTAGATGCCAGTAACATGAGTCAAATAAGTTACATATTTACCAAGTTCAAGTAAAACCAATATATAAAAAGTTTCTGTAAGTTCAAACAGTAGCATGAATCAGCTAAATGCAGCAACAAAGAAGACAAATGCAACCTCACAAGGTACTGTCACTCAAGCTCTCAATGCTCAACACTCGTCGCTCAGCCCTCAATACACACACTCATTAGGTACCTGCGCTCTCTAGGGGTATAGACTCCAGAGGGGCTCCTACAGTCCAAGCGCTATAATCTGCACGAACAACTAATGTGCCACACGGACAACTCACACACTATAATATCATATCAGAAACCGCATGGACAACTCACGTGTTGCACGGATAACTCACGTGCTAAGGTTCAATACCTCACAAACAGGCCCTCAACCTCACTCAGTTATGGACCTCTCCAGTCTCACAACGCTCGATAATGAAAGAGAATCAGCCCAAATCAGAATGTTATTGGGTATTAGCAGGGAAATAACAGAGACTGAGGTAACCATATACAAGAATTACATTGACTGAGTATAACAACCATAAGAAGATACATAGCCTAAGCATTATTTCTAACATGAAAGGCAGCCAAATTGCTAGAACACAAGTAATACATTTCTAACATGAAAGGCAGCCAATATTTAAAATTTTTACTTACCTCAACAACGTAGAAATCCTACTTAGAAATGCCCTTTCCTCTCGAATCAGCCTCCAAATGCCCTGAATCTAGTCACAAATAGTACGAGATAATAAATATTGGCTAAAAGGATCAATTCCACAAGAAAACTACTGAAATCTAGCCCAAAATCCGAAATCGGCTCAAACCTGGCCCCTGGCCAATGCTTCGAAATATGACAATAATCACAAAACCCAAAAGCCCATTCACTCACAAGTCTAGCCATATAAAATTTACCAAAATCCGACCTCAAGTCCCCTCCAAAACTCCAAAGTTCACTCTCCAATCCGCAAGCCCTAAACCCTCAATTTTCACTTCAAAACCTCACTAATTAAGTGTAAATCAATGGGAAAACACCATTACTAAGGATAATTAGGCTCAAGGAACTTACCTTAGTGATAAACCTTGAATTCCCTTCGAAAAACTCCTCAACAATCCCTAAAGCCCGTGTTAAAAAATGTGAAAATGGAGAAAATTCCCGAAGTCCTTTATTTATACTTTCTGCCAAGCAAAATCGCACCTGCGGTACTAATTTTGCATTTGCGGACCAAGATCCACTTCTGCAGAAAATCACTTATACTCAGCCTTCGCTCCTGCGATCGCCTGACCGCATCTACGATCTTCGCGGGTGCGGAAATCACCTCGCATCTGCGGCTCCCTCTCGCACTTGCGACACTCGCAGGTGCGGGAACATCTTCACACCTGCGGTTCTTGTCCAGCTCCTTCTTGGCCGCATCTGTGGCTTCCCCCTCGCTCCTGCGTGCTCGTACCTATGGTTCCCACTCCGCAGGTGCCGTCACACAAGAAAATCTGCCAAGCCTAAGTCCAAAATTTCCTACCGACGGGCATCTGAAACATCCCTAAGGCCCCCGGTATCTCAACCAAACTTACCAACAAGTCATATTACCCCATACGAACTTAGTCAAACTGATAATAGGTGTATTAGACTATAATTATGCCCCTAATGAATCACATTTTGTGTTGCTTTTAATGTAAATACTAATAATAAAATGCTTTGATTAGTGTGTTTCGTGCTTTTTCCAGGTTATATTTCACGAGAAGAGGACTTTGGAGCAATTTGGAGTCAACTATGGAAATGTGAGGCCAATAACACTGATACCCATGGATTGCACTGGAAATTAAGCGAGAAAAGAACTGAAGACAGGCCACCGCGATCGCGGTCGACCGCGGTGGAAGGATTTGAAGCAAGAAAAGTCAGCTGACCGCGGTTCAGCCGCGACCGCGGTGAAACACGAAAAATTCAGGGACTAAAGTGAAAAACACGGGATTTTATTGCCCAAACCCTATAAAAGTATTAGAAGTCCGCCCAAGAGAGGGAGAGACCGGTTGTTGAGCATCAATTTGGAGAATATTTGATTGTGAGAAGAGATTTCAACAATTAGACCTTCAAATCTTCTTCTTTCATCTATTATTTCGAGTAGTATGATTTACATTGGGTTTTTGTTATCTTTGAGCATTAGTGGCTAAACACCCATTATTCTGGGGTTGTGATTTAGCCATGAATATTGTCATTCGACATTAACTTGACCTTGATTGTAATTTGCTCAATATATGGTTGTTTCTTCAATTCTGTGTTGAATTGCTTAATTGTCTGTCCAGCAGTTAGGTTCTATATATTATCTATGCTATGCTTGGGAAAGTCGTGTATAGATTAGAGAAGAGTTGAAGAGAGCGCGATCTTAACCCTTCAGGGGAGCGGATTTGTTGTTAGGATAGGAATATACCTAGCCACTGTGTTTAATTAAATATCGTGGTCTAAGTGCGTTCTAATAGATTAGTTTCATAGGAATATAGGCGTTAATCTATTGAGAATAGGCGGGTAGTGCTTCAGAAGAAGGATATGAGAACAATTATCGATTAATTAACAACCATGAGTGAATTACATGAAAGGAAGAGTTGATTAGAATACAATACAAATGGTGAAACAATCACAACCCTGGAATACTTGTCTCTACTGAATACACATCAATACGTTCGTCAGTTAATAATTAGTTAATTCTTAGAATCGTAGTTTAAGCATAGTTACATTATTGGGTTTTTATTTGGGCTCGATTGAATACCAATTCTAGTAAAGTAGTGAGTATATTATACAAGTCTCTGTGGGTTCGACATTCGATTTATCATTATATTACTTGTACGACCACGTATACTTGCGTGTGAGTTTGGGAGCAACAAGGTTTTGGCGCCGTTGTCGGGGACTTGAATATAGATTACTCTCTAGTTTTTACTTTAATTGTTTATTTCATCTAGTCTAACGTTACTTGATCATTACTCTAATCTCAGGAACTTTGATTGAATGCGTAGGGTCAGAAGCCAGGACAGACTTGACGGCTTTGACCCCGAACCTGAGAGAACATTTCACAGGAGACTGAGGGAAGCAAGGGATACACACAATATTCATGACTTCATTCAAATCCCTGTGAACATGGCAGAGGAGCAGCACATAGCGGTTCAGGAGGTAGCAATGCCCAGTATTGCTAATGTTACCTCTAGCATCGTGAAGCCCAGAATCAATGGGCACTTTGAGCTGAAATAGAGCATGGTCCAGCTACTTCATGCAAACGGGTAGTTTATGGGTCTTCCGCACGAGGATCCATAGCAGCACACTCTGAACTTCTTGGAGATTAGTGATACTTATATCACTAACGGGGTCACACCAGATAATGTGAGGCTCAAGCTTTTCCCATTCTCTCTGTTGGGCGAAGCAAAGAGATGGCTAAAGGCAGAACCAGCTAATTCCATTATATCATGGAATGATTTGGCAAGAAAACTTCTGGCAAGGTTCTTTCCTTCAGGAAAGACTGCGAAGATCAGAAGTGAGATAGTCTCCTTTAAACAAAAAGCAGGCGAATCTTTATATTCAGTATGGGAAAGGTTCAAGGGGCTACTCAGAGACTGTCCCCATCACAATCAGACAAATGAAGTGTTAGTTCACAGTTTCATTGAGGGGCTCCATCCCCAAACAAAAATTATGGTAGATGCAACAGCTGGAGGTCATGTATTAGAGAAGAATTATGATGAAATATTTGCCCTATTGAATAAATTCTCCAAAATCAATCCAGACTGGCAAGGTGAGATGGGAAGGAATGTGGTTCAAAATTCACTAGGGTTTCTCGAATTAGACGCTGTCTCAGCATTGTCAGCTCAGATTTCTACATTGACTAACCAAGTCAATCAGATGACATTGATCGTTAACAAGAAACAATCTCAACAATTGCAACAGGTCCATCCGGTACAACATGTTCAATTATTTTGTGAAGTTTGTGGAGAGAGTCACCCGAGTGACTTATGCCCAGCCAATCTAGAGTCTGTCTGCTACGTGGGTAATCCAAATAGAGGGCAAGCCAATCAATATGGGAACAATTATAATCCCAACTGGAGGAACCACCCAAACTTCTCTTGGGGTGGAAATCAAAGCACTCAGAGTAATTACAGGCCTCCAGCACCTCAAGCACCTCAGCAACAATACAAACCACCCCAGGCTGAACAATCAGCTAGCCTTGAGGATATCATGAAAAGAATGATGAACGACCAACTTTCTTTCAATCAGAAAATGATGGAAGATAACCAGAAAATGATGGCAGATAACCAAGCCCAAATGGTAGCAATGAGGAACTTGGAACGTCAAGTAGGGCAACTTTCTAGTGCCCAAAACACCCGACCAACAGGGGCCCTCCCAAGCGGCACTGAAGCTAATCCCAAGGCATCTGTTAATGCTGTATCATTGAGGAATGGGAGGCAACTGGAAGAAGTGCAGTCCAAGAAGAGGAAGCAGGTAACTTTTAATGAGAACCAGCCACTATTGAATCAACATCAGACAATCCAAAAGAATCGGAAAAGCCAGCTGAAGAGGCGGTGGCTGAGAAACCCCCACCATTGGTTGCAAGGCCACCCCCCCTGTTCCCTCAATGGTTGCAAAAGGTGAAAGATAATGCCGCATAGAAAAAGTTCGTTGACCTCTTGAAGCAGGTACAAATCAATATTCTACTGGTAGATATTCTGCAGGAGGTGCCCAAATATGCTAAATACATTAAAGACATTGTGGCAAATAAAAGAAGGCTGACTAAGTTTGAGACCGTGGCACTCACTGAGGAATGTAGCTTGAGAATTCAAAGTAAGATACTTTAGAAATTAAAAGATCCGGGTAGTTTTACTATCCAAATCTCAATTGGTAAGCATGCAGTCGGACGAGCTTTGTGTGATCTTGGGGAAAGAATTAACTTGATGCCACTATTGGTGTTCCGGCAGTTGTGGTTGGGTAAGCCACACCCAACAACAGTGATCTTACAGTTGGCTGATCGCTCCCTTGCTCATCCTGAGGGAGTGGTCGAAGATGTACTGGTTCAAGTGGGCTCCTTCATATTCCCAGCTGATTTCATTATCTTGGATTATGAGCCTGATCAGGAAGTCCCATTTATTTTGGGGCGTCCCTTCTTAGCCACGGGCCGAGCTATTATTGATGTGTGTGAAGAGAAGATGACGATGCGGGTTGGTGATCGAGTGGAGGTGTTTAATGTATATAAAGCACTCAAATTACCAGTCCACTATGAAGAGCTATCCATGATTACTGTGGTGGAAAGCAAGGCTGCATCTGTGGTTCCCTACCTGTGTCCTGTTGACCCTCTTGAGCAAGTTTTGGTAGGGGATGAGGAAGATAGTGAAGATGAAACAAGGGGAGAAATTGAGAGTGCTCTTGAAATATCCTGTAGTTACATCCATGGGCTAGGAAGATTTGAGGAGTTGAACAAGACTGTGGCCCTGACCCTTCCTAAGCCTTCTATTGAGGAAGCTCCAAAGCTGGAACTAAAACCTCTTCTAGCACATTTACGCTATGCTTATTTGGGGAACTCTGAGACATTTCCCGTGATCATCTCGTCCAGCCTAACCAAAACACAATAAGATAAATTGCTTAGAGTATATCGTGAGCACAAAAAGGTGATTGGGTGGACCATTGCAGATATTAAGGGAATCAGTCCATCGTTTTGTATGCACAAAATCTTTTTGGAAGAGGGACACTGCCCGAGTGTTGAGCATCAACGAAGGTTAAATCCCATCATGAAAGAAGTGGTGAAGAAATAAGTCCTAAAATTGCTGGATGCATGTATCATCTTTCCTATTTCTGACAGCAACTGGGTGAGCCCGGTTCAATGTGTGCCCAAAAAGGGAGGGATGACTGTGATTGAGAATGAGAAGAATGAGCTGATTACTACCCGCACTGTTATGGGATGGAGAGTTTGCATTGATTATCGAAGGCTCAACAAGGAAACCCGCAAGGATCACTTTCCCCTCCCCTTCATTGACCAAATGTTGGACAGATTAGTGGGGCATGAATATTATTGTTTTCTTGATGGGAATTTAGGATACAACCAAATTTTCATATGCCCAGAGGATCAGGAGAAGACCATGTTTACTTCCCTTATGGCACCTTTGCATTCAAGTGAATGCTGTTTGGTCTTTGTAATGCACCAACCACCTTCTAGAGATGCATGATGGCTATTTTCACTTATATGGTGGAAATATTCGTGGAGGTGTTCATGGATGACTTCTCAGTATTTGGGTAATCTTATGATAATTGTTTGAAAAATCTGAGCATTGTGTTGGACCGTTGTGAAGAAACAAATCTGGTCTTAAATTGGGAAAAGTGCCACTTTATGGTGCAGGAAGGCATCGTTTTCGGTCATAGAGTGTCTGAGAGTGGCATCGAAGTTGATAAGGAAAAAGTGGAGGCTGTTGAAAAACTACCTCCACCAATTTCTGTGAAGGGTGTCTGGAGTTTCTTGGGACACGCAGGGTTCTATAGGCGCTTTATTAAAGATTTTTCTAAAATTGCTACTCCTTTGTGCAGGTTGGTAGAAAAAGATGTCAAGTTCAATTTTGATGCAGCCCGCCTGAAGGCATTTGAGGAGCTTAAGAAGAAATTGGTAGCTACCCCCATAATTGTTGCACCCGATTGGTCCGAACAATTTGAATTTATGTGTGATGCAAGTGACCATGCAGTGGGGGCAGTGCTTGGCCAAAGGAAAGACAAGGTGTTTTACTCCATTTACTATGCGAGTAAGACCCTTGATGATGCACAACAAAACTACACCACCACTGAAAAAGAGCTGCTAGCTGTGGTGTGGGCCTTTGAAAAATTTCGGGCATACTTGGTGGAAACGAAATTCATAGTCCACACAGATCATGCAACAATCAAGTATCTATTTACAAAGAAAGAATCTAAAGCTAGATTGATGCGGTGGGTTTTATTGTTGTAGGAATTTGATGTGTAGATACGAGACCGGAAAGGCACTAAAAACCAAGTAGCTGACCATCTGTCAAGGTTGGAAAATCATGACCATGTGGAGGAGGGTGAAGAAATTAATTAAGTGTTTCCTGATGAGCAACTTTTTGCTATAACCCAAGACCCTCCTCCATGGTATGCTGACTTTGTGAATTATCTTGTGAGTGGGGTACTTCCTCCGGAAATGGAATCAAAGGAAAGGAAGCAGTTCTTACGTGATGTGAAGTTTTACTACTGGGATGAGCCATATTTATACAAGGAATGTGGTGACTAGTTAATGAGGAGATGTATTCCAGATAAAGAGGTGGAACTGGTGCTGTATGATTGTCATGCCTCACCTTATGGGGGCCATCATGGTGGCGATCAAACAGCAAAAAAGGTGCAACAGTCTGGGTTCTTTTGGCCAACTCTATTCAAGGACGCCCATGCGTTTGTTAAAAAGTTTGACCAGTTCCAGAGAACAGGAACGATCACGAGGAAGCACGAGATGCCTTTGAACAATATCTTGGAGGTAGAGATTTTTGATGTGTGGGGGATAGAGTTTATGGGTCCATTCCCACCATCCAGAGGAAACAAATACATTCTACTGGCACTTGACTACGTGTCGAAATGGGTGGAGGCAATTTCACTGCCAACAAATGATGCCATGGTTGTAGCGGCGTTTATGAAGAAGAACATATTCTCGAGATTTGGGACTCCACGTGCCTTGATCAATGATGAAGGAACCCATTTTTGCAATCGGTTGTTGAATAACCTTTTAGCTAAATATGGAGTCCGTCATCGAGTTGCGACGTCATACCACCCGCAAACAAGTGGACAAGCAGAGGTCTCCAACAGGGAAATAAAGCAAATATTGGAGAAAACGGTGAGTGTGAACAAGAAGGATTGGGCCGCAAAGTTAGATGATGCCTTATGGGCATATAGAACGGCGTACAAAATGCCAATTGGGGCATCACCGTACAAGCTGGTTTATGGGAAGGCATGTCTCTTGCCCGTTGAGCTCGAACATAAAGCGTATTGGGCCATCAAAAAGCTAAACATGAACCTTGAAGCCACGGGTGAGAAAAAATTGATGTAGTTGGATGGATTAGATGAGTTCAGGTTGCACTCGTGTGAAAATGCCAAACTTTACAAAGAAAAGACCAAGAGATGGCATGACAAGCATATTAAGCCACGATAGTTTGAGCCAGGCCAATAGGTATTGTTATTCAATTCTAGGCTGAAGTTGTTTCTTGGAAAGCTGAAATTGAAATGGTCAGGCGCGTTTGAGGTGGTAAGAGTCACTCTATATGGTGCGCTTGAGCTGCGAGCTATACATGGTGAAAGAACATTTTTGGTGAATGGCCATAGAGTCAAGCACTATTGGGGTGGTACCATGAATCGTGAGAAGACCAAGGTTGTCCTTGCTGATTAGTGGGGCGAGACGCTGCGTCATGCCGCGACGTTAAATCAGGCGCTTCGTAGGAGGCAACCCATGATAGTAGTATTTTCTTAACATGTTTTTGAGTGTGCAAGGCAGTTGTGGAAGTGTGTTGAGAAAACACCTGGGGCATAGAACAAAATCTGGTAAGATGAAAACGAGGTTAAAACTAAATAAAATTCAAAACCAAGCTGAAAGCCTCAGAAGACCGTCACCGCGGTGCGACCGCGGTGAAAGACCCCCTCTGAATCTCGGTGCAACTGCGGTGAACCGCGGCGCGACCGCGGTGAAAGACCCCCTCTGAATCTCACCGCGGCCATGGTCGACCGCGGCGCGACCGCGGTGAATGACCCCCTCTGAATCTCACCGCGGTCGACCGCGGCGAGCCATTTCCTACCCAGGTGCGTCTGAAAAGTTTTAAATTTTTTTTATGTCACCTATGCCTTAAAACCCACTAACCCCACCAATCCCTCACCTCCCCTAAATTTTCCCCTGCCCTCCCCAACAAAACACACGCTCCCCTTATCTCTTCTTCTTCCTCCCACCACTCATCTCTTTCCCCCTCCACCCAACAGCAGTCATCCTCTCCCTTCCTCCTTCCCCTCCACCCAACAGCTTTGAGTCCCAAGAGGCTGAGGACCGGTTCAATGCCAAGATTTCCAAGAACTTAGTCCCCGAAGTGCCCATAGACCGGGCAGCCATGCAATATGAAAACCCGGCCATGTATGAGGATATCGAAAGGCGCGGGTTGGGCTTCTTGTTTGAGGAGCCAGAGACTACGAACATCATGATGATCCGGGAGTTCTATGCGAACTGCCTCGAACATATGCTCTGCTCACTCATTGTTAGGGGAAATGTGGTAGAGGCCTCCGTGGAGGCAATTTGTCAGGTCTATAAGCTGCCGCAGTTCACTGGTGAAGTTGATTACTACCGGGACTACCAGTCTCCGATGGTCAATTGGAACATGCTTATCGAATCTATGTGTCTGGGTGGACGGCATACCTGGGTGAAGGAAAACATCACACTCAATTATAACTCTTTCACCTGGGAGGCCAAGTGTTGGTTCACAGTGATCTGTAGCCGTTTCTTGCCCACCACCAACACCACTGATGTTAATGTCCCTCGGCGGTAATGGTGTGGTGCTTTGTCAGTGGTAGGGACTTCGACGTTGCACGGGTGATTGGTGATGAAATGTTTATCCAGTCGCCCGAGCTGACGAACAGGTTCTACTTTCCCTCCCTTATCACGAGGTTGTGCAGATTGGCGAATGTGCCCAAAAGGCCTGGTGATGGGAAATAGATGAAGAAGGCCGCCTTCAGAGCTGCAAAGATTAATGTGGGCAAAGACGTTGTTGCGCCCATAGAAATTGATGATGATGAGGTAGTCCCACCCGTTGTTGCACCACCGCTGAGATCCCATGATGGGTCAGGTCTGTCTAGGTCCCGGTCTGGTGCCAGAATGCCCACTATGGAGGAGGATGTGGCTGATTTGCGCACTACAATGGATGGCCTTCACGTACGGTTGGATGCAACGTCCAAACGGCAGGCTAAATCAAAAAGCAGATTTATGGCGTGGTTCCGCGCGATTGGGAGGGCCTGCAATGTGGACCTAACTTCCGTCTCCGACTCCGAGTGAACTCCATGGATGTTTCCTTACCCCTCTATGCTTTTATTGTCATTTTTCATGAGGACATGCCATATTTTTAAGTGTGGGGTGGGAGACTTAATTATTGTTGTTGTATAATTGTACTGGTTATGTGACTAGTGTATATTTGTGGTTTGTTCTAGTTGTGTGTTGTTAATTCGCCTTGGTCCGAAGATAGACACCTCTCGACAGGTCTCTTGAGGGTTTAAGTCGAATATTGAAAAAACAAAAAATTTATAAAATGTAGGAGACTCTTCCTGATGACGGACCACTCTGACAGTCTTCTTGAGGGAAGTAGTCTAAAGAAAAGACCAAAAATAATTTTTATTTTCTTTTTAGGTAGTGTAGTAATTCCCCCCTTGGTTTTCTTTTTACCACGGTTCTTTTCCAAGGGTTTAGCTTGAACCGGGTTAGGTAGATTTGTTTTTCTTTTTGTAGTAGTGATTAGGACTCTCTTGGGCAAGAAGGGCAAAGGAGAGAATTCACCCCTCAGTGTATACACCTGACAACAATTGAAACGAACTCTAGGGTGTGACGCTTAGGCTCACTTGTAGACTCATGTATGATGCCTTAATTTTGCACACTGTGTCTAACTTGAAGACTCACTTGAGTGTGTTAATGAACCAATTCAGAATGGATTATGTGCCATGTGTGTGTGAGGTTTGTGTGTTATTCTGTGCATTGCATTTGATGCCTAGAACTTGCCCCGTGTGTTTGCAAAGCGAAATAATAGTTTTGTTCAGTCTTGGAAGTAATATAGGCGTTTCTTTGTTGAGCCAGATATGTATATTTTACCCGCCTAATTGTTATGTATCGTAGTTAACCCATTTGAGCCTGTAATCCTATTTCTTTGGCAACCACATTACAAGCCTTACCCAATTGTTTGAATGGACTATCTATTTGAACCTTTTAACCTCTCATGAGCACCTGAAGTGTTATGAACTGTGTAAAAGTTAAAGTGTGGGGTGGTTGGTTTGGATTTTGAGTGGAACTAATGAAATAAGGAGAAAGGTGCACTGTTTTGAAAAAAGTAAGAGTCGCTTGAAAAAAAATAGGAAAAAATAGTTGTATTGCTGTGAAAAAAAATAAAATATTCATTGATAAGTGGTGACTCTTGATGTAATTGTGCTTAAAGAAGTATGGGGTAATGATATTAATGTGAAGGTGGAGTTTGGTTTGACACATGTATGGGGTTTGAATGTTAAAGTATATGTAGTGCTTAGGGAGGTGTAGTCACTCTTATATCTAAATGTATCCTACCCGTACCGCAGCCTACATTACAACCAAATAAAGTCCTACTTGATCCTAGACCGAATGAGCTCGATTAGTAGAGTAGTACACTACGGGCAAGCCTATGGTGCATCTTTTGTGGCACATGAATGTTATTTCTGAGAGTGAGTGAATTCTTCCCATCTAAAGTTCCTGTTGTTCTGATTTTATCTTTGTGGAACTTCTCTCAGTTGTGTGATGTGAGGGCATGTAATTCAGGAAGAAAAGGTAAATCTTCACCTCTGTATAGAGTACTATGAGGAAGAAAAAGTGTAGCATGGCATGTAGAGTCTTCACTTGTGGTGTGGTTGTTGCACAACTTGGAGTGTTTCTTGTAAAATGATAGGTGTGGCATACAGGAATAATGCATGAGATGATTAGGCCTAAAAGTGTGGTTTAGCTGCTCGAGGACGAGCAAAGGTCTAAGTGTGGGGTGTTGATAATAGGTGAATTAGACTATAATTATGCCCCTAATGAACCACATTTTGTGTTGCTTTTAATGTATATATTGATAAAAAAAATACTCTGATTAGTGTGTTTCGTGCTTTGCAGGTTATATTTCACGAGAAGAGGACTTTGGAGCAATTTGGAATCAACTATGGAAATGTGAGGCCAATCACAGTGATACCCATGGATTGCACTGGAAATTAAGCGAGAAAAGAATTGAAGAAAGGCCACCGCGACCGCTGTGGAAGGAACTGAAGCCAGAAAAGTCAGCTGACCGCGGTGAAACACGGAAATTTCAAGGACTAAAGTGCAAAACACGGGATTTTATTTCCCAAACCCTATATAAGTATTAGAAGTCCGCCCAAGAGAGGGAGAAACCGGTTGTTGAGCATCAATTTGGAGAATATTTGATTGTGAGAAGAGATTTCAACAATTAGACCTTCAAATCTTCTTCTTTCATCTATTATATCGAGTAGTATGATTTACATTGGGTTTTTGTTATCTTTGAGCATGAGTGGCTAAACACCCATTATTCTGGGGTTGTGATTTAGCCATGAATGTTTTCATTCGACATTAACTTGACTTTGATTGTAATTTGCTCAATATATGGTTGTTTCTTCAATTCTGCGTTGAATTGCTTAATTGTATGGCCAACAGTTAGATTCTATATGCTATCTATGCTATGCTTGGGAAAGTCGTGTATAGATTAGAGAAGAGTTGAAGAGAGCGCGATCTTAACCCTTCAGGGGAGCGTATTTGATACCTAGTCACCGTGCTTAATTAAATATCGTGATCTAAGTGCGTTCTAAAGATTAGTTTAATAGGAATATAGGCGTTAATCTATTGAGAATAGGCGAGTAGTGCTTCGGAAGAAGTCTATGAGAACAATTATCGATTAATTAGCAACCATGAGTGAATTACATGAAATGAAGAGTTGATTAGAATACAATACAAATGGTGAAACAATCACAACCATGGAATACTTGTCTCTACTGAATACACATCAACACGTTCGTCACTTGATAATTAGTTAATTCTTAGAATCGTAGTTTAAGCATAGTTACACTATTGGGTTTTGATTTGGGCTCGATTGAATAACAATTCTAGTAAAGTAGTGAGTATATTATACAAGTCTCTGTGGGTTCGACATTCGATTTATCATTATATTACTTGTACGACCACGTATACTTGCGTGTGCGTTTAGGAGCAACACAAACCTTCGACTCACTCAAAACAACATCAAAACACCAAAATTACACCTGGATTCAAGCCTAAGAACACCTAAACTTCTGAATTGCACAAGCGGCCCCGAAACCTATCAAACCACGTCTGATTGACCTTAAATGTTACACACACGTCAAAAATGACACCACGAACCTACTCCAACTTCCAGAAATCCATTCCGACTCCGATATCAAAAATTTCAACAGCCGATCAAAATCGCAAAATTTCCAACTTTCGCCAATTCAAGCCTAATTCGACTACAGATCTCCAAACCACATTCCGGATGCACTCCTAAGTCCTAAATCATCTAACGAAGCTAACAGAACCATCAAAATTCAAATCCGAGGTCGTTTACACACAAGTCGACATTTTGTCGACTTTTCCAACTTAAGCTTCCAATTAAGAGACTTAGGGTGTGTTTGGTATAAAGGAAAATATTTTCCGTGAAAATGTTTTCCAAGAAAATATTTTCTTCGAAAACAAGTAGTAATCTTATTCATTTTCCGGTGTTTGGTACGCAAATCAAGAAAATATTTTCTCAAGAGTATTCATAAATAATTTTTATACAATAAACATGAAGCCATAAAATTTCGAACCAACTACCTTCCGAACGCACAAATTTTATAAACTTCTGAACCGCAAAACATTCAAAACCACGTTATTTCGAACCCGTAAACTTTATAATTTCTACACCCGTAAACTTCGAAATACATAAACCTCCGAACAAATAACTTTGGAACTTGTAAAATATTGAACCTCTAAACCGAAAGATGAAAAAAGTAAAACTGAAAATATATAAAAAAAATATTTTTTCCGTGGAAAATGTTTTCTTGGAAAACAAGTAGTAATCTTATTCATTTTTCGGTGTTTGGTACGCAAATCAAGGAAATATTTTCTCAAGAGTATTCATAAATAATTTTTATACAATAAACATGAAGCCATAAAATTTCGAACCAACAACCTTCTGAACCCACAAATTTCATAATAGAAATCTGAAAATTACAAAACAAAGTAATTGTTTTTGTGCGGGAGTTGGGAGGGGGGGGTGGCCGGGGGTAGGGGTGCAGAAAAAATAAAAATTTGAAAATTACAAAAAAAATTATTTTTGTGCAGGAGCGGGGGCCAGGGGTGAGGGAGGGGTGAAAAAAAATAGAAATATGAAAATTACAAAAAAAAGTAAATTGTTTTTGCTGGTGGGTGTGGGTGTTGGGGGAGGGGATGGGTGGGTGGTGACGAATTTTTTTTTTTTTNCAACCATGAGTGAATTACATGAAATGAAGAGTTGATTAGAATACAATACAAATGGTGAAACAATCACAACCATGGAATACTTGTCTCTACTGAATACACATCAACACGTTCGTCACTTGATAATTAGTTAATTCTTAGAATCGTAGTTTAAGCATAGTTACACTATTGGGTTTTGATTTGGGCTCGATTGAATAACAATTCTAGTAAAGTAGTGAGTATATTATACAAGTCTCTGTGGGTTCGACATTCGATTTATCATTATATTACTTGTACGACCACGTATACTTGCGTGTGCGTTTAGGAGCAACACAAACCTTCGACTCACTCAAAACAACATCAAAACACCAAAATTACACCTGGATTCAAGCCTAAGAACACCTAAACTTCTGAATTGCACAAGCGGCCCCGAAACCTATCAAACCACGTCTGATTGACCTTAAATGTTACACACACGTCAAAAATGACACCACGAACCTACTCCAACTTCCAGAAATCCATTCCGACTCCGATATCAAAAATTTCAACAGCCGATCAAAATCGCAAAATTTCCAACTTTCGCCAATTCAAGCCTAATTCGACTACAGATCTCCAAACCACATTCCGGATGCACTCCTAAGTCCTAAATCATCTAACGAAGCTAACAGAACCATCAAAATTCAAATCCGAGGTCGTTTACACACAAGTCGACATTTTGTCGACTTTTCCAACTTAAGCTTCCAATTAAGAGACTTAGGGTGTGTTTGGTATAAAGGAAAATATTTTCCGTGAAAATGTTTTCCAAGAAAATATTTTCTTCGAAAACAAGTAGTAATCTTATTCATTNAGCTTGAGAAGGAGTTTTGGAAAATATTTTCCTTACTTTTGATAGGGAAAACATTTTCGTCCAATTGGAGGAAAATGAATAGATGAGGAAAATATTATCCAAATCATTTAAGTGAACCAAACATGGGAAAATTGGAAATCATTTTCCGAAAAATATTTTCCTTCGTACCAAACCCACCCGAAGTGTCTCAATTCACTCCGAAACCACTTTGGACCCGAACCAACCAACCTAGTAAGATATAATACAGCTATAAAGCCCATAAGAAGCATAAATGGAGGAAACGAGGCTATAACTCTCGAAATGATCGGTCGGGTTGTTACATCCTCCCAATCTTAAACAAACGTTCGTCTTCGAACGGGTCTAGAAACATACCCAGAGTCTCAAATAGGTGTGAATATCTGCTTCGCATCTCCCGCTCAGTCTCCCAAGTAGCCTCCTGCACAGGCTGAACTCTTCACTGCACCTTTACTGAAGCTATATCCTTTGACCTCAACTTCCAAACCTGCCACTCCAAAATGACCACCGGCTCCACATCATAAGTCATATCACCATCCAACTAAACCGTACTAAAATTCAAAACATGAGACGGATCACCAGTATACTTTCGTTGCATAGAAATTTGAAATACTAGATGCACACTCGACAAGCTAGGTGGCAAGGCAAGCTTGTAAGCCACCTCCCCTATTTTTTGAAATACCTCAAAAGGCCAAATGACCCGGGTCTCAACTTGCCCCTCTTCCCAAATCTCATAACACCTTTCATGGGTGACACCATGAGATGAACCTTCACCCGACCATGAAATACACATCATGGACCTTCCTTTCCGTCTAGATCTTCTACCTAGACTGCACCGTGGGAAGCCGCTCTTGAATTGATTTCACCTTGTCTAATGCATTCTGGACCAAGTCTATACCCAAGAAACTAGCCTCACCCGACTCAAACCATCCCACTGGAGACCTACACAGCCTCCTATATAAAGACTTATACGGAGCCATCTGAATTCTCGACTTATAACTGTTGTTGTATGCAAACTCCGCGAGCGGCAGAAACTGGTCCCATGAACCCCTAAATCAATGACACAAGCACGTAACATGTCCTCCAATACCTGGATAGTGCGCTCGGACTGTCTGTCCATTTGAGGGTGAAGGGATATTCTCAACTCAACCTGAGTACCGAACTCTCACTGCACGACCCTCCAAAACTGCGATGTAAACTGTGCGCCTCTGTCTGGAATGATAGAAACTGGGACACTATGAAGGCGAATAATCTCTCGGATGTAAATCTCAGTCGACCGCTCTGAAGAGTAGGTAGTACCAACTGGAATGAAGTGCACGAACTTGGTCAGCCGATCCACGATCACTCAAATAACATCAAACTTCCTCGAAGTCCGTGGGAGTCCAACGATGAAATCCATGGTTATCCGCTCCCAATTCCACTCTGGGATCTCTAACCTCTGAAGCAAGCCACCCGGTATCTAATGTTCATACTTAACGTGCTGAAAATTAATACACCGAGCCACAAACCCAACTATATCCTTCTTCATCCTCCTCCCCAATAGTGCTGTCTCAAATCCTGGTATATCGTTGCGGCACCCGGATGGATGGAATACTGTTAGTTGAGGGCCTCCTCAAGAATCAAGTCCCGAAACCCATCCACATTGGGCACACATATCCGTCCCTGCAGCCTTAACACGCCATCATCACCAATAGTCACATATTTAGCATCACCTCGCCAAACCTTGTCCCGAAGGACGAGCATATTGGGGCCATCATACCGACGCTCCGTGATACAGTCATAAAGGGAATACCTAGAGACCACACAAGCCAATACCCGACTCGACTACGAAATATTCAATCTGACAAGATGTCTTGATAAGGGCCTGAACATCCAATGCCAAGGGTCATTCTGCTGCTGGAAGATACGCTAAACTTCCCAAACTTTTCGCCCGGCGACTCAAAACATTGGCCACCACATTGTCCTTCCCGGGATGGTACAAAATAGTGATATTGTAGTCTTTAAGAAGCTCCAACCATCTCCGTTGAAGAAAATTAAGATCCTTCTTCTTGAACAGATGCTGCAAACTCTGGTGATCAGTATAAATCTCACAATAAACCCCGTACAAATAGTGCCGCCAAATCTTCAAGGCGTGATTAATAGGTACTAACTCAAGATCGTAGACAAGATAGTTCTTCTCATGAGTCTTCAACTGGCGTGAAGCATAATCAATCACCCTACCCTTCTACATCAGAACATATCCAATACCTATCCGCGAGACATCACAATACACGGTGTAAGAAGCTGAAGCTGAAGCTGATGGCAGAACTAGAACTAGAGTCGTGGTCAAAGTAGTCTTGAGCTTCTGAAAGCTCTCCTCGCACCCTTTTGGGTCAATTTGATCAAGGGAGATGAAATAGATGAAAATCCCTCCACAAACTGATGGTTGCAAGTCAGAGAACACATACAAAGCAATGCAATCTGGGCTAATTCACAAGAGGGAAATGCCTTGGTGAAACAAGGTTTTGCTCAAGACATGCCGAATCCAGTGATTTTGGGCAGAGATACATATGAAGAAGGTGAGGAAGAAGATATGTTAAACCAATGCCGGGCAGATGCAGCAAAGAAAGGTGATTTATCACCTATGCACAACGGACAAAGTAAGAAGTCTCATACAAGAAAAAAAAAGTTGGGACGGGAAAGTAAGTGAAGATGTAAACATAAGGCAACTTCCAATGAGAGTTGCTAAACAAAAACAAATTGTCCCAACTACATCTACAAAGTCCAATCGTTCTAAAAAGGAACCATGAATTTTGAAGACATTTTGAAGAAGGTTGAGAATGAAGACAAGCGTCTACAAGTTGAAGATTTCACAAGTTTAGAAAAGAAAGAGCATCACTGGTATTTTTACATCTTTTTATTTTACCATCACATTAACATAGTCTTATGTAATATCATCACAGAGTATGCTATATACTCTGTGATGATCATAGAATATCTAGTTTTAGCTAGTTCTTTCTTTTAACATGCATGTTAGTAGGTGAGGCTATTTTTATGCCTCATTAGGACTAGTTAAGGTAAGGTTTAGCCCAGTAGTTGTTTTCTCATGGCATATACCTTTGGGAAATTACCCAAACGGCTATGAGATTATATGCCTTCGTGAGACTTCGCCGGCAGCTACACCATGATTCCTCTACATGAGGCTGCCATATAGGGCATTGTGAGGCGCAAAGGAGTGATTATATAGCTAAGGCATAGAGGCAAGACTACTGGTGCTATTGTCCCCCTTATTTGTATTAAAAATAATAGCCCGCCAAACCAAGAAAGCTCCTAATCTTCATGGCTAAGGACGGTCTTGGCCAAATTTGCACCGCCTCTATCTTCTTCAGATCAACTTGAATACCCACGTTCCCCAAGAACACCACTGAATCGAGCCAAAACTCATACTTGGAGAACTTTGCATAAAGCTTCTCCCCCCTCAGTATCTGTAACACAATCCTCAGATGCTGAGCAAGCTCCTCCTGGCTACGAGAGTACCCAGGATGTCATCAATGAATACAATAACGAATGAGTCCAAATAGGGGTGAAATTCACTGTTCATCAAATGCATGAACATTGCTGGGGCATTAGTCATCCCAAAGGACATCACAAGGAACTTATAATGGACATATCGGGTCCTGCAAGCTGTCTTAAGATTATCTGAATCCAGAATCATCAGCTGGTGATACCTTGACCTCAAACCAATCTTGGAGAACACCCTCGCTCACTGAAGCTGGTCAAATTGATCATCAATACGTGGAAAATGATACTTGTTCTTGACTGTGACTTTGTTTAACTGCTTGTAATCAATGCACATCCTCATAGAACCATCATTCTTCTTCACAAATAGAACCGGTGCACCCCAAGGTGACACACTAGGATGAATAAAACCCTTATCAAGGAGTTCCTAAAGCTGCTCTTTCAACTCCTTCAACTCTACCAGTGACATACGATACGCTGGAATAGAAATGGGCTGAGTGTCCGACACCAAATCAATACTGAAGTTAATATCACTGTCAGGCGTCATGCCCGACAGATCTGCAGGAAATACATCTAGAAAATCACGTACCACTAGAATAGAATCAATGGAAGGAGTCTCTGCACTAACATCCCTTACAAAACCAAATAGGATAGACAACCCTTCTCAACCATCCACTGAGCCTTCAAGTATGAAATCACTCTGCTAGGTACATAGTCTATAGAACCGCTCAACTCAACCCTAGGTAACCCCGACATCGCCAACGCCATAGACTGAGCGTGACATTCTAGAACAACATGACATGGAGACAACCAATCCATACCCAATATCACATCAAAATCAACCAAACTGAGCAGCAAAAGGTCTAATCGGGTCTCCAGACCCCCAACAGTCACCACACATGGCCAATATATGCGGTCCACAACAATCGTATCGCCCATAGGAGTATATACATAAATAGATGAAACTAAAGACTCACGGGGCATATCCAGAAAATGAGCGAAGTACGAGAAAATATATGAATAAGTGGAACCAGGGTCAAATAGTACAGAGGCATCTTTGTAAAAAACTGAGACAATACCTGTAATCACAGCATATGAAGAAATGGCATCTGGTTTGGCAGGAAGATAATAGAAACGGGCCTGGCTACCCCCTGATCTGCCTCTCTCTCTCTCTCTCGGACGACCTCTACTGACGGAGCTCCACCTCTAGCTTGCTGAGCTCCACCCCTAGCTGACTAGGCGGGTGGTAGAGGAACTAGTGCTGGTGACATTGGTCGAGTACTCCGTTGTGGAGCCCCACTCAATAGCCTAGGGAAATCTCTCATAGTGTGACCAAAATCTCCGCACTAGAAGCAACCCCTCATCTGACGGAGCTGCTGCTCTTGATGCCTAGAAGAACTGCCCGTGGATACCTGGGCTGACGAGGTATGGTGAGAACTATGCACTGGTAATGCACTGAATGATGACTGGCCCTGCTGTTTACTGTGGGAACCATGGCCAGATAATGCACCACAGTGAACTGGGCGAGCTGTTTGAGCATGTCTGAAAGGCGGCCTCTACCGTGCTGGAACTGATCCCTGAAGGAATACCTCTATATCCACCATGTCCACGAGGCCTATTGGCCTCCCTCTTAACCCTCTCCTGACTATGAACCATCTCAATCAGACGAGCAATATTGATAACCTCATCAAAAGTAGCACCGAACACACTCTCTCTAGTCATAAGCAACCGCAACTGAAATGTGAGGCCATCTATAAACCTCCTGATCCTTTCCCTGTCTGTAGGAACCAACCAGATAGCATGACGGGTCAACTATGAGAATCACATCTCATACTACATCACAAATATATCACCCTGACAAAGCTGCTCAAACTGTCTACGTAGCTCCTCTCTGCAGGACTGATGAGCGAATTTCTTCAGAAAGATAACGGAGAAATGTTGCCAAGTAAGGGGTGCTAAGCCGACCGGCCTACGCCTCTCGTAAGCCTCCCACCATCTGAATGCAGCCCAAAAAAACTCAAAAGTAGTGAACGAGACCCCACAAGTCTCCAAAATACCTACTGTACGGAGTATCCTCTAACACTTGTCCAAGAAATCATGTGCATCCTCTCCCTCTGCACCATTGAAAGGTGGAGGCTGGAGTCTCCCAAAACTGTCCAACCTACGGTGGTCATCCTCAGGCATAGAAGGAACCATATAGTCCTGTGCAGCTATAAGCGGATGGGCTGGTGGTGCCTTTTGTGTCTTGAGTCCATGTACAACCTGCTCAGGTGTGCGAATGGAGAGAGTCTGAGTGCCTCCCCCAGCATGGCCGTCCAAGCAGAGACCTCCTGAACAAGTCTAGTACACACGGTCAGAATCTGAGCTAAGGCCCCCTGAAGGTCAGGAATCACAATGAGCACAAGTGGTGCCTGAGCTGGTCTCGTTGGAGCATCCATCACTGGGACCTGGTCCTAATCTGGGGAAACTGGTGGATCTGCAGGTACTGCCTCAGCTGCTGTGCGGGCTACACCTCTGCCCCTACCACAGCCTCGGCCTCTTGCGGCCTTGCCTGGTGGTACTGGTGGATGGCCCTGCTACCTGGTAGTAGGAAACCTAATCATCTGTGAGAGAATGAAACAACAGATGTTTAGTTACTAGAATTAACAGATTCACACGACAACAATTCAAGAATGTGAAGTTTTCATAAAGGATCTGCAGCCTCTCACAGATAGGTACAGACGTCTTCGTACCGATTCACAAAACTCTACTAAACCCGCTCATGGCTCGTGAGACCTATATAACCAAGGCTCTGATACAAACTTGTCACGACCCAAAATCTAACACGTCGTGATGGCCCCTATCGATGGTACTAGGCAAGCCGACTTTCCCGAAATATTTCAGTAATTCAATATAAAGGTAGTTCAAAACTTTTTCATATCACAAATTTTCGTAAAAACCAAAGTTGAACTCAAAATAGAATCAAAACGTGGAAAATTATCCCCACACATCGGGGTGTCGCCTAGTCATGAGCATCTAAATAACCGAACTAATACAACCAGTGTCTAAGTATCAATACAAGACAAAAATATAGAAGAAGAGACAAGGTCCTGCAGACGCCGGCAGCTACCTCGTAGTCTTTGGTACTCGATCACGCCCGAACTCAACGATCTCCGTGATCAAACGCACCTGGATCTGCACATGAAGTGAAGGGTGTAGCATGAGTACAACCAACTCAACAAGTAACATACATAAATAAGGAACTGAGAAACAGTGATGAGCTATACAATACAATTCAAATTTGATAATTTTCAAAATATAAGAATTGAAATGAGTAAATGTCGGTAACACGAGTCAAATGAGTTACATAGTCACCAAGTTCAAGTAAAACCAATATATAAAAAGTTCTCGAGAGTTCAAACAGTAGTATGAATCAGCTAAATGCAGCAACAAAGAAGACAGATGCAACCTCATAGGCTACTGTCACTCAAGCTCCCAATAGCTCAACACTCGACTCTCAGCCCACAATACACACGCTCATTAGGTACCTGCGCTCACTGGGGGGTGTAAGGACTCCGGAGGGGCTCCTAGAGACCAAGCGCTATAATCTGCACGGACACTTGCTATAATATCATATAAAGGTCCACACAGACAACTCACGTGCTACCATATCATATCAAAACCCGCACGGACAACTCACGTGCTAAGGTTCAACACCTCACAAACAGACCCTCATCCTCACTCAGCCATGAACCTCTCTAGTCTCACAGCCCTTAGTAATTAAAGGGAATCAACCCAAACTAGAATGCGATAGGGTATCAACAGGAAAATAACAGAGACTGAGGTAAACATATACAAGAATTACTTTGACTGAGTATAACAACAATAAGCAGGTACATAGCCTAAGCATGATTTCTAACATGAAAGGCAGTCAAATTGCTAGAACACAAGTAATACATATAAGCACAAAAGGCTATTAAACTTTACAGTCTACGGGACAGGCCAAGTCATAATCCCTCACGGTGTACACTCTTACGCCTGTCATCTAGCATGTGCAGCACCTCCAAACAGTCACATCATACCAATCTCCGGGTTTCATACCCTCAAGACTATATTAGAAAATGTTACTTACCTTAACAACGTAGAAATCCTACTCCGAAATGCCCTCTCCTATCGAATCGGCCTCCAAATGCCCCGAATATAGTCACAAACAGTATGAGATAATCAAAATTGGCTAAAGGGATCAATTCCACAAGAAAACTACTGAAATCTAGCCCAAAATCCGAAATCGGCTTAAACCCAGCCCCCGGGCCCACGTCTCGAAATCTGACAAAAATCACAAAACCCGAATGTCCATTCACTCACGAGTCTAGCCATACTAAATTTACAAAATTCCGACCTCAATTGCCCCTCAAAAACCGCAAAGTTCACTCTCCAATCCCCAAGCCCTAAACCCCCAATTTTCACTTAAAACCCTCAATAATTAAGTGTAAAATCAATGGGAAAACACCAGTACTAAGGATAATTAGGCTCAACTAACATACCTCAGTGATAAACCTCGAATTACCTTCGTAAATCTCCTCATAAATTCCCAGTGTCCGTGTTCCAAAATGTGAAAATGGGAAATATTTCCCGAAGTCCTATATTTATATTTTCTGCCCAGCAAAACTGCACCTGCGGCACTAATTCCGCATCTGCAGACCAAGCTCCGCTTCTGCAGAAAGTCACTTAAACTTAGCCTCCGCTCCTGCGATCGGCTGACCGTATCTGCGATCTTCGCGGGTGCGGTAACTACCTCATACCTGCGGTTCCCTCTCGCACCTGCGCCCAACTGCCCGCATCTGCGACACTCGCAGGTGCGGGAAAATCTTCGCACCTGCGGTTCCTGTCCAACTCCTTCTTGGGTGCATCTGCGGCTTCTCCCTCGCTCCTGCGGGCTCCTGCGGTTATCACTTTGCAGGTGCTATCACACCAGAACAACAAAAAATCTACCAAGCCTAAGTCCAAAATTTCCTTCCGACGGGCATCCGAAACATCCCCGAGGCCCTCGAGATCTCAACCAAACTTACCAACAAATCATATAACCCCATACAAACTTATTTGAACCTTCGAATCACTCAGGACAACATCAAAACACCAAATTACACCCGGATTCAAGCCTAAAAACTTCTAAACTTCCGCATTCCGCAAGCGACACTGAAACCTATCAAACCACGTCCGATTGACCTCAAATTTTACACACACGTCAAAAATGACACCGCAACCTACTCCAACTTCCAGAAATCCATTCCTACCCTGATATCAAAATTTCCATTGCCTACTAAAATCGCCAAATTTCAAACTTTCGCCATTTCAAGGCTAATTCTACAACGGACCTCCAAATTACATTCCATAGGCGATCCTAAGGCCGAAATCACCTAACGAAGCTAACGGAACCATCAAAATTCAAATCCGAGTTAGTTTACACACAAGTCAACATCCAGTCAACTTTTCTAACTTGAGCTTTCAATTAAGAGACTAAGTGTCTCAATTCACTCCGAAACTACTCCGGACCCGAACCAACCAACCCGGCAAGATATAAAACAGCGATAAAGCACATAAGTAGAAGAAATGGGGAAAATGGGGATAAAACTCTCGAAACGACTGGCCGGGTCGTTACCGTTTGAATCCCGTAGAAAGTTTTAAGATCAAATTATAGTCCACTAGGTAAAGAAATACGAATTTTATTCTAAGGATTCTTTTTCCTTTCCAAAGCCACTTTTTTCATGTCCATGTTCGCCACCCGAAATTTATCATTTCAACGCTTTTCAAAAAAAATATTCCAATTATTTTCAATCTAACACTTCTCTCTCTCTTGTATATAAGTTCCATTTCTCTATTCTTTTTTTTTTCTAGAATGCTCCATTTCTCTTTCAATTCTTCCTGATGGTTACTTAGAAAATAAATTGCAATGTTAATAGGTATAAAGACATATATATGTGAGTGCAAAAAGTCAAATTGACTAAATCCTTCATCTCTATCTCTTAAATTTTTCAATGTCCTAACAATGGAGTTTGGGTTTGTTGCAAAAATTAATGAAGCAGCAGTAGACTTCACAGTAAAAATTAAGAAAGAATAGGCGTGGAGAATCAATTGTTCAGCTAACTTTCATTTATTTTAAAATTATTTTTAGCAAATATACCACTAAGCAAGTTACCTAGTGGCTAATATGTATATATAAAAAAAAACCAAAAGAGGATACAAGTCTTACAAGCTGTCCAAAGGCAAGGCTAAAGCTAACAGAAGTAAAGCTACAAGTACCAACAAGCTTAGAAACAAAATTAGCTATTACATTAGGCAGAAAAGTAAGCTCCCACAGGAATTTGGTGCATGTGTATCCACAAGCTAAGGGCAATAAACCACATAGTAGCACATTTATAACTATCACCAGGCGTTACGTTTTGTATTCCAAAGGACAAGGAAAATGTGAATCTCCAACAACCAAACCAATCCTTAGCAACTCTCTAGAATTACTGGAAGAAAATTTTGTTACAACAAAGATGCATCAATAGTGATCCAACACACCTGAACATGCACGATGAATCAATCTGTATCATTGTAACTTATGTAAACAAGCAATATATGTATAACATAAGCACAATTCCACAAGAAGTAGACTGCACCAGCTCATAGAACTTATGAGACTCAAGAGAAATTGTTTCCTGATTGTAAGCCAAAGTCTATACTCTAATGCAATTCAATTTAAAAGTGGTAAAGGACTTAGCAAATGTAATGCCAACAGATCCCATATAAAGCTTGCAATGTATCTTCAGCTTCCTGTTTTCCATTCCAATTCCATATACTGCCAAACCATCTCCAGAATGAGCATGAGAATATGCTAATACCATCTGGAATAACTTGAAAATATACAGAAATAAACAATAGCAAATATTCTAGCAAAGGCAAGCAGAATCAATAGTTGCACCTCCATCAATCGGGTGCCCTTCTCTTGGCAACCCTAACCCTAAGATTAAGGGTTTGAGATTTGTTCAACTTCAGCAACCTCCTCCTTACACTAGGCAGTTTAGTGAAAAAATGAAATGTGAGTGTGCCTACAAAGGAAAACACAAGGTTAGTTACAAAATCTGCTACTATATTGCCCTCCCTTAGCTCATATTGAAAGATCGCATTGAAATGATCCTTCATCTCCTTAATCCTTTACACTTCTTCCACAATGCACCAAGGGGGATCCCATTTCTCTTCAATGATCTTCTTCATGACCAATGAATCGGTCTCCAAAATGAGAGGAGGTAAGTCACGATCTACACAATATGCCAACCCTTCCACAACAGCTTTTGCCTAAGCCACAATGTTGGTTGTTTCCTCAATCTCTAGGGCCTTAGCATACACAAAATCCCTAGTACTATTCCTCACACAAAAACCAAAAGTACTAGGGCCCAGATTGCCTCTTGAGGCATCATCTGTGTTACATTTATACCATCCAACATGAGAGAATTTCCAAGATACTATTCTAGTTACAAGAATAGGTTTGTAATCTTTAAAACAGTTGATCATGTTGATACCCAATTTTTCCCTATAATATCTTTCAAAATGCATATATACCTTCAAAACTATGCAGTAGCATCAATTGACATTTTTCCATAATTTCTATATTTTTAGAGATTTTTAATTAATTTATCCTAGTATTTTATTTATATAAATAATTACAAATTGCATCAGAAATGACTTTATAACAATTTCATGGCTTAATATTGCTATTTATATTTATATTAGGATTAAATTATTGCATAAATAGTCACATTTACACTCTTTGGATTACAATTGCAATAACTTTGCAATTATGGCCCATACATGCATTGTTACATTATTGTACAAGAAAATAGCTCATTGTATTTTTAAAAATATTGAGTAATTATTTTAAAACATTTTTAAGCATAAAAATTATTTTTTATTATATGTTAATTATTTTTTAACATATGTTTATCAATTGTTTGGGTATTTAATAAATAGCCTTTTTATTTTCTGACCTGACCTCTTTAAAACCAGCCCAAACCCCTTAATAAAACTAGCCCAAACCCCTTAAATCCCAATTTGCATACACCCGACCCAATAACCCCTTTAATCGTGGCCGTTGATATTTTAGATCAACGGTCGACGATTAAACTTACCATTTTAATTCACCTAACCCTAACCCCTACTCTTCACTTCTCTTCGACCGCCGACATCCATTTCCCTCACCCTCCCAATTCTCTTTCAACTCACCCTAACCCTAATTGCCGTCACCGGCGAGAACCTCCCGTCCAAGGTGTTTCCGTGCACTCTCCGACCACCACTAGTCTCCTATACTCTTTGGCTATTTGATTTCATGAACCCCTAGAAGAATCTTGTGGAGTTTCAACCTGTCCCTGCTTGGAACTGGTTTACCGGCCTGTCTCAGGCTATTTTCATTTGTGAGTATGGGGTTTCTCTTGCTTTTGGTATGAATCCATGGGGTTTTTGACCAATTCTCTTCATCTCTGTTATTTTTTGAAAACCTTAGTTTCACTTCTGTTCGATTATTTTCGGATCTTTATAGATCTAAGGTGATTCGAGCATTATTAGAAGTTTTCCTTTAAAAATCTCTTGTTTTAATTAACTATTTCGATTTTTAGTCACTCTTTCTAAAACTAGGGTTCATCCCAGACTTTTCTTCAGAGATTTTTCTAGCTTCTCAGTGTTTAATTAATTGTTTCTTCACTATCTTGACTAATTTTCGCATGTATGCTCAAACCCTAGATGATTCTTTGTGATATACTGATTTCTTCAATTTTGTTTCACCATTTTTGGTTAAATCTGTGATGCCAGTCATATTAATTTATTCCATCTTTTGGACTTAAATGGTTTCCCTATTAAATCAAGTATTCTTTGGGGACTTTTTCCCTAATTTATCTCTACTAATGGTTCGAACCAACTTTTGTTTGCTAAATCTTGTATTTCTGTGAGGTTTTACTTAGTTGATTTCTATTTAGGAAATCTGAATAGTTCTTTCCTATAAAATCAGTATTCTTTGAGGATTTTACTGATTGATTCCTATTAGCTGTCATGTTAAAATTAGTGTGTGCTAAAATTTATTTGTTTCCTTATTTGTGACCTTAATTGATCGTACTTGCCTTAATTAGTTATCAGTATGGTTTTGATATTTCTACTGACTCCCTATATGACATGATTTGGATTCTTTGCCTTAATTAAACCCCTTTGTTGTGACCGTTAATTGATTACCCCCCCTCCCCCCACAATTAAAGGGTATATTCCGGACATCCCTATGGGAATTGATTATGTGACTGATTAATTGCTCCTAATTGATTGAACTGTGATTATTTTACCTTATTTTGATTCACCCCTTAAGTGCTATATATACATTCTTCTTCTGCCTCTCAAAGACACGAACAATAGTTCAAAAAATACACACACACAAACTTTCTCTCATCTCTCTCTCTTCTACTTGTGCTCATTGCTTGTCTAGACGGTTGAAAGCCAAGGCTAGACTGTGGAATTCCACCTAATTTACTTTCTGTTTTGCTTCCTTAACTGGTATGTCTCTTCTCCTAATTCCGTTCCTTCTAAGGTGAAGTTTTAATCTATGTGCTCCTTGTTTCTCTATAGCTGTTAAATCCATGTCTGTTTCTGCACTAGTTTAATTGCTTATGTACTTAATTCCATGTTCTTTCATGTTTGCTGCTTTGACCAGTATGCTTAAGTTTCACCTTCTCTTGTTCATTTTTTTAATCAACATGTCCCTTTTGCTTGAGCATTCAATATGGCCTTAAAACAACCTGTTTACTTTGTGTCTTCCCTATCCTGTAACCCCAACTAGTATGGCTACTTTGTGTGATTGAATTTATGTGGCTCTTTCTATATTATTCAGCATGGCTACCTCTGTATCCAGACTTATGTCTCACTGTGTTTAACCAACATGTTTGTTGCAGTGCTTAAGTCCTGTGTTTTTCTTGTCTTAAGCAGCACGCTTATCCTGTCACTAAGTATGATTTGAGTGATTCATGTCTAGACCTTAAATAAGTACACCCTAGTTAATTCCTGCCTGCTTTGTGTCCCTATTAACTAGCATGACTGCCTTCACCCTTCTTCTTATGTGCTTCTATTTCAGATGTCTTGTGTTCCCAACCCCTGCTCCTTTTTGTGTAATTGTTTGTTCACCCAGACCTAATTAACAAACTGAGGTTGAATCCAGGCAATGTGATGCTTTGTGACTATGTTGTTGTTTGATGAACCTTCCTTTCCTTCAAAAGGTTTTCAACATGTTTTTCACTCCTAATATGTTTTTCTAAACTATTGCTACTCCTAAAATATTTTCACTCCTAAAGATTTTACCTCTATACTATTTTCCTAAAGTTATTCAAAGTATGTCAAGTACGTTCACTTCTACTCTTAGATTACTTAAGATTTTGCCCCTCCAGTATGTGTACTTCCTAGGAATCCATGAGATTTCTCCAATCTCTGACACACTGGGGATGGCCCTTCCTCATTGCACATAACCACTTCTCTATTTGGATGGATCTTGGTGTGAGCATTTCTCGGGGTCCCTAAGGCCCTTGGGAACTCTGACGCACCAGGATACCCTTGGGAGTGTTTGAAGTCCTGGTATTTCCAGGTTTACTTTGGGCCTCTATTCAGGCTCCCTATAGCATAACTTTTATTTATACAGTAATTCATTTGTTTATGGTCTGTAATAATAATCCATGTAAACAGATATTGTGGAATTAGTGAAAAGGGAGGGCTTGTTATATGATTTTCGTGGGGAAACTAGGCAGAAATCATGCCCTTAGGTTTATTATGACCATTTGCTTGCATTAGAAAGCATGCCTTAGGATTATTATGATCATTTGCTTGCATTAGAAACCATGTCTTTAGGATCGTTTGGCATACTAGAAAAACATGTTATAGACGCATTATATCATTTGCTATGAGATTCTGCCTCTGCATCATCATGTCCACTTAGAAATTCTGCTATTAAGCTACTACTGTTACTGCTTAATAAAATGTTCATTCTCTTTTGTGCATTAAAAACCATGCTTTAGGAATGTTATTGCATTCTCTTTAAAACCACGCCTACATCGTATAAATCAGTAACTATCATGTCTATAAGAATGTTTATAGGCAATCCCGACACGTAGACATCATGTTACAGGAAATATGTATAAAACCAGGTATGTAATTTTCAGTATCTAGAAAAACATGTTTATAGGACATAATGAATTAAAACTATTCGTTCTAAATCGATTGTTGGAATTCTGACTACAGTTAAACAACATGTTTCTAGGGTATCCCTGCTACAAGCCTGTAGGTAATTAAAAATCCAGCAAATTGTAAAACTGTCCCTTGTTTAATTATTTGTGAACTGCCCTGATTTAGAAAGTACTTAAAATAAGTAGGCAAACTGACTAGGTCTTTATTACCTCGCTTTGACACAAGATCTTGCATGCATTATGCTTACTCACTTAGATATCCTACTCTAGGACAATTATGAAATCTTGTTGTTTGAGACGTGCTTTATGACTATTTATTTGCGGAGGTAAACATGATCCCCTTTAGTTGTTATTTTATTTGACAATCCTATTTGTTCTTTATTGTCACTTAGATTTTCTTCTTTAAACACCATAGGAGAGTCTAGAACTACCTAAATTAGAGGTCTTAAACGCCTCCAGGTCCATAAGGAAGGGACGGGTAATGCACACATAGAGTTCGTTTAATGCGAATCACATACATAACCACTAGGGGGAGGGGGTAATTGGGTAGTAGAGGATATGATGACCTGCGCGTTAATGCCACGTGTAACCCCTATAGTTGAGGAAGGTTTACCGGGTATTGCATAAATGTGATCCTATAGGCTAATAAACCTAGGACTTCCCTTATTCTTTTAATACATATGTGCGCTTAGACTACTTTATTTTCTTAATGACTAATTCACAAAATAAGTTTGGCCGGGACCCACAGTTGTGGACCTCGAGGGGTTCCTAAAACCTTCTCCTCAAGGTAATTTCAAGCCCTTACCCAATCACTTGTCGCGTAAATCAGTTTATATGAGTTATTTGCAATAGGTGCCCTAACGCACCTTAAATCTGTTAGGTGGCGACTCTCAACTTCTGTGCCCCTTTCACAAAAGAAAACGAGTTGTCCCAATGAATGTTGAAACTCGGACTCCGCGAGGAAAAAGGGGGCCGCGACAGCATGGCGACTCTGCTGGGGAGTTTTAGGCTTTTACCATAACAAATTTGCTATGTGAATTAGTCTAAACATGTTTTTCTTTGATAATACTTGCGCACCCTTTCCCTTTCCATTTCCTTGCATGTGAACTTGACTGCTATTTTCAAGTATTTATTTCCTTAATGCGAAATTGACTAGTTTCTTTGTTTTCCTTCTTAACGTCTTTCAATTATAAATACTGTATTTATTTCTTTTCTAACGTGCAAATACATGACATCATGCTATTTACTGCCGCATAAATCATGCTCAACATCTTATTCGACTCGTGCCAAACAATCCTTTAGCAACGCTTGATGAGTGGTTGCGCTCTTCCAATATATCACCCTTAAATTAGGAAAGGCTTATTTGCGGTAAAACTAGTCGATCAGCGGTGCAATCGACGGTTCCGTGCCTTTCCCCCACAAGTTGTCCGCTTGAGGGTACCAGTCTAGACCCGCATAGTAACCTTACTCTTATTATAACGGTGCATGCATCATGGTAAAACCTAGTCGGGTTAGTATGTCTTCCGCATAATAACCCTTTAAGACGAGCCTTATCCCAAGTCCACCGGGGTTTCAATAATCCCAACGGACGCAACCACGTTTGTGCATTAATTTGGAGAACTAAATGCAAATATGCTAATCATGAATGTATAACTAGTCGAATCAGGTGGGGGAAAAGGGCCTAACCTTTTTGTTTTACAGAAAATGAGGCACGCGGTCCCCAGATTCGGCATGGTCAGCAACATACCACCACTACTACTAGACTGGTGGGAGGATATTTCCTCAAGTGACGAGAAACATGTGAGAAAATACTCGAGTAATTTAACTTCCTTACAACATGATGATTGAAGCTACAACCTTATTCTGGGACAGTGAGAGGGCCGTGTTTCGTTTTGGGGATATAGAAATGACACCATTCCTTGAAGAAATTGGGGGATTTGCTGGACTGCCTTGGGACAGCCCTGGGCTATTGGTACCAGAGAACCGCATTGGTAAGGGGTTCCTAAAGATGTTGGGTTTAAATAAGAATGCTGACTTGGAGTGCCTGAAGAAATCCTATATACCCTTCGATTATCTATACGAAAGATACGGTCATAGCAAGTCTTACCGTATTTTCCATGATGAGTTTTCTATCACTTCTCTGGGTCACATCCATCGCAGAGTTTTTGTATTCATTGTAAGCTTCTTGGGTCTGATAGTGTTCCCAATGAAAAGGGAAAGAATCCACACTAGACTGGCCATGGTTGCCAAGACTTTAATAGAGGGAATCGAGGGCCAGATATACACCATAGTCCCTATGATCATAGCCGACATCTACCGAGCTTTGGACCGCTCTCAAAAAGGGTTTAAGAATTTTGAGGGTTGTAATCCGCTGCTACAACTGTGGTTATCGGAGCATCTTCAAAAGGGTCAGTATCTCCATGAATTTCCGCGAAGAGATTGGAACGATCATGTTGCCTTCCATCACCCTAAGCGAATGACTTACATTCCAGACAGGTTTGCTCAATCGGAAAGTGCCAAAGAATGTGTTGAGTTCTTCGACAAGTTGACTGAAGAGCAAGTACAGTGGATGTTTGAATGGTTCCCCGCTGATGAATTCATCATCATGTCCAGGGACGCTCCTCACTTAGTGTTGATTGGGTTACAGGGAATACATATCTTTGTTCCCATCAGTGTTATGAGGAAAGCGAGCATGAAGTAGGTCACACCACGGATTGCAAACATGAGCCATTTCAGAGCAGACTTTCAAGACGTCGACATCCCTTACAGGTGCCAAGCTCAGCACATGTGGCACTGCAAGATCATTTTAGAAAAGATCACCATTGAGCTAGAAAGGTATCACGCAGGGTGTGCACCCTTCTACCCACCATGGTTAGAAGACAACCAAGATGGGATAGTGAAGCCAAGAACCAATCGAGAAAACAGGATCATAGATGAAAATGCCAAGGCCCAAGTCAAATACAACAGATTGCGCAAAAGGGTTCATGATTTCGAGACTGAACATCGGGAGATACAAGAGACAAATATGAGGTTGATCGATGAGTGGAAGGAGATGTCTATCACCTCTAATAGAAGGTTACAATATCTGGATCATGGTTCGGTGGAGCTGGAGGGAAAAATCATAAAGAGGTTCGACAACTGCTAGAATGCCGAAGGAAGCGAAGGAGGACATTTAGCCAGAGCCTACCTTTTTCTGGGTTTGCGCGAGCTGGGGAACCTGGTTGATGGAGTTAGAAAGATCAATTCCAGAGAAGGTCCTTCAGGGACCAAGTAGATTAGATTTATTTTCTTTCTTAATGTAATAAGGCCAAGCGCCAATAGTGACTTGTTTTATTATCTTAGTGTCATTTTGGGATTCGTCTATTTTTATATTAATGAAATGAGGCATTTAATAGCATCTAAGTTCTCCAAATAAACATGTCGATAGGCCTACCTCGGGCACAATGAGGCTCCCAAGTTAGGACACAAATTTACCTTTCTGTGATATATGTTTAAATAATGCAAATATTCTTTTCAGAATCCTTACTGACTTGACTACCTTTTGTTTTTCTTTCTTTCTTTTGATTATTCCCATTCGCCAAAAGATTGGTTCGTGCATACTGGCATCATCATCTTATCACACAAGATCTAGGGGCCTTTCGCTTTCTCTTCCTCCTAGTCCACCAAAAGTCAAAGGAAAAGCAAATATGGAAGATCTGAACAACACCAGAAAACAAAAACACCACACATGTTGAACATGCATAGGCTTCTGATGGTCGGGGTACTCAGGCCCCAAATAATGCAGTTTCACGACTTGAACATAAAATATTGGAACTCCAAGGCGAGCTCGATCATTTCTGAAATGTAGCAAACCTATCCTTCGCACTTAGTGTACCAGACATCAGTCATCCAATCACCCAGAATCCTGCACCACCTCAAAACACGCCCAACAAGCGACAACAAAATCCTCCTACACCTCACCAGTATACAACTCCACAACAAAATCAAACTATCCCTCCACAATACCAGCAAAACATCTACCATACCCTACAAAATACTCCACCTGTTAATCCCGAACCCCAAAACAACACCAATGATCACCATTATACCCAAACTCCCGGTAACCAAAATAATCCCATATATGTGGAGACCCTACCTCACTCCACTCAACCCATATCCTATGCATCAGAATCTGCTAAACATGACATGCTCATTAAGAACCTGGCTGAGGAACTCAAGAAATTGACAGGTCGAAGGAGGAAAATGGATAGAAGGTCTGAACTACAAAGATCTATGCATACAACTAGATGTAAAATTACCGGAGGGTTACAAACCTACCAAGTTCGAGATGTTAGACAGGATAGGTGTTCCCAGGGTACATCTAAGGACCTATTGTGACAAGCTTGTCGGGGTCGAAAAGGATGAAAGGATCCAGATGAAGCTTTTTATGAGGAGTCTTACGGGAGATGCCTTGTCCTGGTACATCAACCAGGATCCTAAGAAATGGGCCAACTAGGTGAGTATGGCGTCTAATTTTATGGACAGATTCAGGTTCAACACATAAAATGCACCAGATGTCTTCTACATTCAGAATCTTAAGAAGAAGCCTACTGAGACCTTCCACGAGAATGCCACCCATTAGAGGTCAGAAGCAGCCAAAGTCAGGCCGACGCTGGACGAGGAACAAATGAACAAATTCTTTGTCAGATCATAGGACCCGCAGTACTATGAGAGGTTAATGTTTATTGAAAACCATAAGTTCTCCGATATCATCAAACTCGGAGAAATGATCGAAGAGGGCATCAAAAGCGAGATGGTGACACGCTTTGAGGAATTGCAAGCCACTAATAAAACATTACAGTCAGGGGGTTTATCGAAGAATAAGGATTCGGGAACAGTGATGGTAGCCCAAGGACACAAAACTCCACTTGTATATCAAACTTCCCTACTTACATACCAAGCACTTCTACCCACATATTAACCGTCGCCTCCATCCACATATCAACCCTCACCTACCAGATATTCCCAACCAGCCACTACTTATTACACCTATAACTCCCAAACATCTCATTTTCAATCACCTCCCACTCGTTAAAACTACCCAAGACCTCGACCTAATTTTGATCGCAGACCACATAAATAATACACTGTCATCGCTGAACCCATTGACCAGTTGTACGAAAGGTTGAAGGTTGCTTGTTATGTCACTCCCATGCCTGTTGTGGCAATGGAGAACACATCCCAATGGGTCAACCCAAATAAGTCCTGTGCATATCATTCTGGCATGAAAGGGCACACTATTGACAACTGTCGCACATTGAAAGATAAGATCCAGACATTGATTGATAATAAGGTCATTCAAGCGAAGGAAGATGCACCCAACGTCCACAGCAATCCCCTCCCAAATCATAGGGGTGAAGGTATCAATGTGATAGAAACAGAGGAGGAATAGGATCCAAAGGGATCAATTGGACTTATAAAAGAGGGTGACGATCCCAAGAAACTCGCCATCACACTCAACCCCATCATAATGTAGATACATCCTCTAGTGGAGGTCGAGGTAATTGCATCAGTCCTTTTTGAAGTTGAGGTAGCACCGCTTGCAGCTGTACTTACTCCATTTAAGGTGGAAGTAGCCGCACCATTAACAGTAACAGTATCAACCGCATCGCCTTTCGTCACCAAGGTTGTACTATGGGATTATGTGGCTGAAGCTAGAAGAAAGGAAAGACCAAAATGGAAGAATCAGGTCTATACACCTCTGGAGGAAGGTGCAAGCGAGGGAGTATTCGGTCATCGACCATCTGAAAAAGACTCTTGCTCAAATATCTATCATGTCGCTGTTACAGAATTCAGAAGTATACATGAATGCTCTCCTAAAGGTGTTGAGTGAAGCGTACGTACCTAACAACATCACCAGAGGAGAAATGGCTAATATGGTGGGCCAGGTGCTGGAGAGTTACAAATTCACTTTCCACGAGGACGAGCTGCCACCTGAGGGTTTGAATTACAACAGGGAATTGCATATCACAGTGCAATGTGAAGACAATTTCATTGCCAGGATGGGGGATCCAGTCTCAATATTTGCGCATTAACAACACTGAAGAGGTGATGTCATAATCCTTCAGCAACTCAAGCCACCTACGCTGCCTCAAATTGAGATCCCTCTTCTTGAACAAGTGCTGCAAGCTGTGGTGGTCTGTATAAACCTCACAAGACACCTCATAGAAGTAGAGCCTCCAAATCTTAAGAGCATGAACAATCGTTGTCAACTCCAGATCGTGCACAGGCTAATTGTTCTCATGAACCTTCAGTTGCCGTGAAGCATAAGCAATAACTCGCCCCTCCTGCATCAACACACATCCCAAGCCAACGCATGAAGCGTCGCAATATACTGTATACATCCCAAAATCGGAAGGCAATACTAGAACTGGTGTTGAGGTCAATGCTGTCTTGAGCTTATGAAAGCTCGGCTCACACTCGTCAGACCATCGGAATGGGGCATTCTTCTGAGTCAATCTAGTCAGAGGAGCTACAATGGATGAAAAACCCTCCAAAAATCGGCGATAATAACCTGCTAGACCCAAAAAGCGCCCAATCTCTGTAGCTGAGGTAGGGCGTGGCCAACTCTGAACTACCTCAATCTTCTTAGAATCAACCTTGATATCCTCTCCGGATACCACATGTCCAAAGAATGCCACAGAATCCAATCAAAACTCATATTTGGAGAACTTAGCATACAACTTCTATTCTCGCAAGGTTTGGGGCACAGCTCTTAAATGCTGCTCGTGCTCTCCCAGGCTACGGGAATAAATCAGAATGTCATCAATAAAGACAATGACGAAGGAATCAATATAAGGCATGAACACCCTGTTCATCAAATCCATGAATGTTGTTGGGGCATTAGTCAAGCCAAATGACATCACTAGGAACTCATAATGGCCATATCTCGTACGGAAGGCAGTCTTCAGAACATCCGAGTCCCGAATCTTCAGCTGATGGTATCCTGATCTGAGATCAATCTTAGAAAACACCCGAGCAACCTGCAACTGGTCAAACAAATCATCTATGCGCGACAACGGGTACTTATTCTTGATGGTGACCTTATTCAACTGGCGGTAATCAATACACATCTGCATAGTCCCATCATTCTTCTTCACAAATAGCACTGGAGCACCCCAAGGTTATACACTCGGTCTGATGAACCCCTTAGCCAACAACTACTCAAGTTGTTCTTTCAATTCCTTCGGAGCCATACGGTTTGGGGGAATAGAAATAGGCTGGGTGCTTATGGAGCTAAGTCAATGCAAAAATCAATATCACGATCCGGTGGCATGCCTGGAAAGTCTGAAGGAAATACATCAGCAAACTCTCGAACTGCTGGAACTAAATCAATCGTCGGAGACTTGGCGGTGGTGTCCCGCACATAAGCAAGATAAGCTAACCAACCTTTCTCGACCATATATCAAGCCTTCAGAAAGGAAATAACCCGACTAGCTGCACTAATTGAGGAACTTCTCTACTCCAATCTAGGCAACTCGGGCATGGCTAGAGTAACCGTCTTGGCATGGCAATCTAGAACGACATGATAGGGAGATAGCAAATACATGCCCAGGATAACCTCGAAATCAAAAATATCGAGCAAAATGAGGTCCGCTATGGTCTCGAATCCACATAATGTAACCACATTGGACCGATAAATTCGGTCCACAACCACGGAATCGCCCACAGGAGTGGACACATAAACAGGAGTACCCAAGGACTCACGAGAAATATCCAGAGAATGAGCAAACAAAGATGATACATATTAATAAGTGTACCCTGGATCAAATAATACCGATGCATCTCTACCGCATACTGAAATAATACTAGTGATCACAACATCTGAGGCGACTACATCTGATCTGGCCAGAATAGCATAGAAACTGGCTCGAGCACCAGATGACTGACCTCTACCAGAATAGACGGGAGCTGACTGGGATCCTCCTTCCTGGACTCCACCTCTGGGATGACCCCTACTAGTCTATCCTCCACCTCTAGGTGGCCAAACCGTTGGTGCTGCTCTCATGGGCTGGTGACCCTGTTGCACTGCCTTGCCCCGAAGCTCGGGAGAAAACCTCTTTATATAGCCTGGATCCCCACACTCATAACAACCTCCTGGTACCATGGCCTGTTGCCCTGAAGAAGAACCCTGAATAGCTGGAGGGCGGTGTGAACTCTCTGGCATCGCACTGAAGTAAGGGCTGGAAGACCCCTGATAACCTGAATACCCGCCGGAGGAACCCTGAATAGCTGGCGGGCGGTAAGAACTCTCCGACATAGCGCTGAAATAAGGCCTCGCTGGAACACCTTGTGGAGGTGGTGGGGCTGCTAAATATGGGGGCCTACTAGGTTGGCCCCTACCAAACCGGCCTCTGCCCCTAGCTGGGGCACCTCTGAAATCCCGGAAAATCTAGCTCTCTTATCCTGCTGTCCCTACTCTCTGCTCCTCGATCGATAACCCTCGATCTTGTGAGCAATCTCAACCATAAGCTGATAAGGAGTTCCCATCTCCACCTCTCGGGCCATGTTGGCCCTAATACCTGGATGCAACCCAGCTACAAATCTTCGCACTCTCTCAGCATCAGTAGGAAGTATCATGAGGGCATGACGAGATAGCACCGAAAACCTAGCCTCGTAGTCTTCCACCGACAGCTGACCCTGCTCCAACTGCTCAAACTGATATCGTAGCTCTTCCCTCTCATACGGTGAAATATATCTGTCCAGGAACAACTAGGTAAACTGCTCCCAAGTGATAGGAGGAGAATTTGCCGGTCTACCAAGAATATATGACTGCTACCATCTGCGGGCCCTGCCTTCTAACTGAAAAGTGGTGAAGTCAACTCCATGGGACTCCAATATCCTCATGTTGTGTAGTTTGTCCCTGCACCTATCAATGAAGTCCTGGACACCCTCACCACGTTCACCTCTCAAGACAAGAGGGTGCAACCTGGTCCATCTATCGAACAGCTTTTGCAGATCTCCGTCCGTAGCTGGTCTGGGCTCAGATGTTGCTGCTACCGTGTGAGCCCCGCCCACAGGCAGTGTACCCGGGGTCTGATATACTACTGATGCATGACCTGCGGCCTGGGCAGTAGGGGTTTGTGCTTCCCCTCCTGCCTTAGATGTGGCAGGATCTGCCTGAAATAAATCAGCCTGAGTCATGGTGTCCATGAACCGCATACAACCCGTGACCTCCTAGAATCCCGACGCCGTCATAAAGTCTAATGGAGCAGGATCTCTTGCGGGCGCCTCGCCCTGCTCCTCAGTAATGGGATCCTCTGTCGGATCCGTTGCGGGTGCTACTGGAACAGCTCTGCGATGCCATCGTCCCCTACCTCGGGCCGGTGCCCTCCCCCGGCCTCTACCACGGCCTCGGATGACAGGGGTAGGGGCCCCCCGGGTGTGGAATATCGGTTGCGCGCGTCCTCACCATCTCTGAGAGAATAGAAGAGTGAGATTTATCATACCATCAACTGCACGATAGAAGATGAATAAAGAGAGATTTCCTAAAACCCTATAGCCTCCCGAAGATAAATACAGACGTCTCCGTACCAATCCGCAAGACTCTATTGGGTTTTCCCGTGACTCGTGAGACCTACGTGAACCAAGAGCTCTGATACCATGTTGGCACGACCCAAATCCTAATTTAGGTCGTGATGGCGCCCAACACCGATGTCAGGAAAGCCAACACCAATGTACTAGTGGTTTTCATCTAATTTACCAAAATGTTTCCAACACTTATTTAAATTTTGATTTAATACATGAAGTTAAATGGATAACTGAGGCAATCTTAATCAAAAACAACCACAAAGATCATAAGTTAATATTTACAACCCCAAAATATAGTGTCTAATACGTGCGTGCCGGGAACTAGTGTCACAAGTCTACAGGCGTACTAGTAGAGTATAACAAAAGATATAACAATTTGTCCTACTGTCCGAAGGAAATAGACAGAAATCACAAAAGAAGACTTTGTGCTGCTGCTGAGGATCGCCAGGAGAAGCAGTTCATCGTAAAGTCTATCCCAGGTGTATCTCAGGAACGAGCTCCAGCCTGGTACCCAGGTGCACCCGTCTCAGAACCTATACAATTAAGTACAGAGTGTAGCATGAGTACATAATATAATGTGTACCCAGTAAGTATCCCGTCTAATCTCGAAGAAGTAGTGACGAGAGGTCGACTTGACACTTACTAGGGTCCCAACAATATAATTAAGCATGATATAATGAAAGTAAAAAGTATGCAAGGGTAATAAGGCAGTAAATATCGAATTATAAATGCAATTCAATTTAATTGATGAAACACTAATAAGCAAGTTCTCAATTCATCTTTCCCTAGATATCTAACAATTTGACAGTCATCAAGACATTAAGAAAATAACATGCGCATAACGGAATAAGGACAACCGGCCTGAGCCATCATAATAGCAATATTTGTGCACTGCCGAAGGGTCGAACGACGCGAACTATAGATGCATCTATCAACCTGCCATAGCGTACGAACCGCTCCCATGAGAGTAGGGGAAAGCAACACTCCGCTCGCGAAATATAAATTGCGAAGCGGTCACATGCAAATGCAATATCTTTCTTTAAATCCTCTCAAAATAACAATTCCTTTAAAATACCAAGTTCTAGGATTTTCTTGAAACAAGGTTGCATACAATGAAGTCACAAGGTGTTTAATCCAATTTAAGGAAAATTCACAAAGCATGGTGTGAGCCTAACTACCCGGACTTAACAATAATAGCCACTACGTACGGACTCTCGTCACCTTGTACGTACGTAGTCCCCACAATCAATAACACATAATCATTTAATTCCCCTATGGGGAAAATTCACTCTTACAAGGTTAGAAAGGAGACTTACCTCATGTCAAGACTACTTCCCGGGTCAAGAACGCACCCGATAACTCCAAATTGGTTGCCCAAGGACTCGAAACTAGTCAAACACATTATTAACAAGTAAATTTATGCTCAAGAGTCCCAAATTCTTCTTGCTAAATGATCATTTCAACCTAAATTGCTAAATCCCAAAATACACCCCCTGGCCCACATGCTTGGATTCCGAAAATTCTCCAAGGAAACACTTACCCATAGCCTAAGGATCAACATTATATAATTTTTGTATGATTTCATAACCAATTCTTTGGTAATTCTCTCATTTTCATAAAATCCTAGGTTTTTGCTCTAACCCATAATTTCCACTAATTAGTGTGTTAATATACCTAAGAATTCAAGTATGAGACTACATTTAGGGTAGGAATTACTTACCTTACAGTAGCTAGGTCGTTTGTCTCTCTTCCATGCTCAAACATCGCCCCATGGAAGAAGAAGAGTGTTCAAAATAGACTAAGTCCCGTGTTAAAAACACACTGCCCAGCTGCCCCTTCTATGCGAACGTAGTAGGGGCAGTGCGTTCATGAAGAACAATTGGCCATGTCCTTCTGAGGCCTTCTATGCGAACACGGAGGGGTCTATGCGAATGCAGAGGCTAGCTGGGCTAGACATACGCGAACGCGGATGGGAGGGTGAGAACGCACAGAGTAAGGGCTGAGCTGAGCTGGCCCATTTCTTTACCCTATGCAAACGCGAAGCACCTATGCGAACGCATGGGGTAATTTTCACCCTTGCCCAATTCCTTCTATGTGAACGCGTGAGAACACCGGCGAACGCATAAAAGGAAACAAGATACAGAAAATCTGGTGTTTAGAATTTAGCTCCGAGGGGTCCAAAACTTACCCGAGCCCGTCAGAACCCCGTCCAAAGGCACTGGCAAGTCTGTATTCATGATACGGACTCGCTCAAATTTTTGGAACGCGAAAAAAAAACAACGAAACTAAGAATCCGACCCCAAAACCAAATTGAATCAAACTTTGAACTTCAAGTTCTATAATTCGCGTTCAATGCGCCGAACCTACCTATACTACTCGGAATGACACCAAATGTTGCGAGAAAGTCATAAATGACATAACAGAACTATTCCCTATCTCGGAATTCCGTTTGGACCTCGATAACACAAAAACACCTTCCAAACCTCAATTTGAACTTAAGAAAATCCTTATTTCACTATCTGGCGCCGAAACACTTCCGGGTCATCCAAAACCCATTCCAAACATACGCCCAAGTCTGATACCATCATACGAACCTACCAAAACCTTCGAATCTCGATTCCGAGGTTGTTTACTAAAAATGTTGACCGAAGTCAAACTTTGCCTTAAAAGCCAACCTTAAGGAACTAAGTGTTCCTATACTGCTCTAAATTATTTCAAACCTCGGACCACCCGTCCCCGCAAGTCATAAATCAGTAAAAGTGACTACGGGAAGCCTCATTTAGGGGCACGAGGTTCTAGAACGCAAAACGACCGGTCAGGTCGTTACAAGAATGGAATAATTCATGAAGTAACTTCGCCTTATTCACCTGAGTCAAATGGAGTAGCTGAAAAGAAAAATAGAACATTGAAAGAAATAATGAACTCTATGTTAGTTAGTTCTAATGCTCCTGATAATTTGCGGGGTGAAGCTATATTATCTGCATGTCACTTACAAAATAGAATACCATATAGAAGAATTGACAAAACTCCATATGAATTGTGGGGAGGGGGTTATAAACCTAACTTGAAATATTTAAAAGTGTGGGGGTGCCTTGCTAAAGTTCTTTTATATGAACCTAAAAAGAGAAAAACAGGTTCTAAAACTGTTGATTGCATGCTTATTGGATATGTTGAACATATTGTTGCATATAGATTTCTTGTTTTAAAAAGTGATGTGCTTGGTTGCAATACTATAATTGAGACAAAAAATATTGAGTTCTTTGAATATATTTATCCATTGTATGATAAAATTTCCCATACACATGTTAAAACAAATAGTGAAATTACCTCTTTTGAGGAATTGAGAAGGAGCAAAAGGCCTAGGAAAAAGTATTTTTCTTATGGAAATAATTTTCAAACTTTTCTTGTCGATAATGAACAATCAAATTATTTTTAAGTTATATATTCTTCAGATGCAAAATATTGGAAAGAGACAATAAAAGTTAAAATTGATTCTATTAAGAAAATAATACATGGATTTTAACTGATTTACCTCCTGGTGCAAAAACTATTGGGTGTAAATGGATTCTCAAAAAGAAATTTAATCTTGATGGATCTTTAGATAAATATAAAGCTCGGTTAGTAGCAAAAGGATTTCTCAAAAATAAAATATAGATTATTTTGATACATTTGCACCAGTGATTAGAATTTCTTCTATTCGAGTTTTAATTACCTTAGCTTCAGTCCATAAGCATTTTATCTACCAAATGGATGTGAAAAGTGCTTTTCTAAATGGTAATTTTGAAGAAGAAATTTATATGGTTAAACCTGAAGGCTGAGCCATTCCTGGATAAGAAAATAAAGTTTGTAAATTAATTAAATCTCTTTATGGCCCTAAACAAGCTCCTACGCAGTGGTATGAGAAATTTGAACAAGTCTTATTTAGAGACGGTTTTTCTTCAGTAGATGTGGATAAATGTGTTTATACTAAAGTGGTAGACAATGATTATGTGATAATATGTATGTATGTTGATGACATGCTTATTTTTTGTACAAGTTTAAATATTGTGCAAAGTACTAAATTATTAAGATCTAGGTGAAGTAAATACAATATTGGGAGTTAAAGTTACAAGAAGTGAAGATGAAATAATGTTGTCACAAGAACATTATGGTGAGAGACTTCTTAAGAAGTTTGAATATTTTAATGTCACATCCGTGAGCACTCCTTTTGATGCTAACTCTCAGTTGAAAAAGAATAATGGTGACCCAGTTGCTCGGTCTAAATATGCGCAGATTATTGGGAGTCTGATGCATGAATTTTACAAGGCCTGATATAGCCTATGTTGTAGACTGAGTAGATATACTCATAATCCCAATAGAGAGCATTGGTCTGCATTAGATAGACTAATAAAATATTTAAGAGGAACCATGAATTATGATATCCTATATAGTGGATTTCCTTTACTTTAGAAGGGTACAATGATGTAAATTGGATCTCTGATTCAAATGAGACAAAATCCACTAGTGGTTATGTATTCATCCTTGGTGGTGGTACAATATTGTGGAAATCAGCTAAACAGACGATCATTGCTAGATCGACTGTGGAATCAGAGTTTGTAGCTCTGGAGTTAGCTGATTCTGAGGCTAAGTGGCTAAGAAACTTCTTAGCCAATATCCCTTTAATAAAGGACGTATTACCTCATGTGTCTAAGTATTGTGATTGTCAAGCGGCAATAGTTATTGCAAAGAATAAATCTTATAATTGTAAAAGTAGACACATAAAATTGAGACATGATTTCATAAAACATCTGTTGAGAGATGGAATAGTTTTCATTGACTATGTTAAATTGGAGATAAATTTGGCTGACACTCTGACTAAACCCGTGGGAAGAAAATTAATTCTTCAGACCTCAAAAGAGATAGGATTAAGGCCGACATGTTTTCACTAGAGATGGTAACCCAACCTATGTAATTGGAGATCCCATGAAGTAGGTTCATATAGGTAATAACAAGTTGATATTGGCTCTGAAGCGCTAAAAGAGAGTGCTTGACTGCTACTAATTGAGAGGCTGAGTTATAACTCTTAATGAAATTCATAGTCCTTATGGATGGTGTATTTAAAAGCAATATACACTTGATGAATTCACATATATGAGAGTGGAGCGGGACACTCCTATGAAATTTTGGCCTACTCTCTAGAGATCTCATGAATAACCAGGCACGTGCATGGCCTATCAGGCGCAAACCTGCATTGAGCATCAAAATTACCGGGGGTCGAAATGTGATTGATAAAATCTCTGACTTACAATAAGAATTATTGGTTCATAGAAACATTATATTTCACCAGTAATTCTGTGAGTTAAGTTTTATTGATCTAAGCTTGGTTCATAGTCCAGAAGACACCAAACCTATTACATTTAGATCATACAAATTCAGCAAAGTCTTATTATTCTATCTTTTTTATTTTGAAAATATGTGGGAATTGTGGTAGTATTTTCAAAATAAATGAGTCAAAGTGTTAAGCCTTAAACCAAATGTCAATATGCATGTAAGGAGTCTTTATAAATGGCAAGCCTTCTAGAAGCATATGATAAGTGGGATAAGCCAAGTACCAAGGGGCAAAGGAGACATAACACTTGTCTTAAGCAGTTGTCATTATTGAGCTTATAAATTGTCACGACCCGAATTTCGCACCGTCGGGTCCGTGATGATGTCTAACGTTAAACCCGCTAGACAAGCCAACGTAAATATTCTCAATTTATTCAAATCCTTTATTATTAAATGAAAACGGGTGAAATACGACTTCTTCATAAATAAAAGCATAAAATGAACACAACCTATAAGTACATAATTAAATCCACTACTTTTACGAATTTTCACAATAACCAAAACCCAGATCTTTGGAGTCACAATGTCACAGGCTGTCTACGAATAATACATGTAAGGGTCTGAAAGAAGTAAATACATCTGTTTCTGAAATATTAAAAACAGAAATAAAGAAAATGAAGGGGACGCCAAGGCCTGCGAACGCTTGCAGGACTACCTCAGTGTCTCCGGGACTGAAGGAAGCCTCCTAGCTCTAATATCCACAGGGTCCTGTACAGAGATCTGCACAACAAAAGAGTGCATGTGTAGTATCAGTACAACCAACCCCATGTACTGAGTAAGTGTCGAGCCAAACCTCGGCGAAATAGTGACGAGGCTAGGACACAACAAATAATACAACATGTGCAATTTAATATCATATGAAAGAAATAACAACAACATGAAGTAAACAACTAAGTACAAGATAGGGGGGGGGGGACATGCTGGAGAAAAGAGATAGCAATGAACCGAATTAACGGAACAAGGCAACAGTTTAAGTATCAAAGTAACAACAGGAAATAAAAACACAGAATAAACAAGTGCACGACATCACCCTTCGTGCTTTTAATCTCATCCTTACCAAAACAAGTGCCCGGCATCACCTTTTGTGCTTTTACTCTCATCCTCACAATAATCAATAAAAACGGCACGACATCACCCTTCGTGCTTTTACACTCTCATCCTCACAATAAGAAATACACGACATCACCCTTCGTGCTTTACACTCTTCCTCACCCAAACAATATCAATAACAGAAGTTTGGCAAGGAAGAAATCAACAACATAACCACAACGATAATCACAATATCCCGGCAAGGGAACAACAGTATAAATATCACCGTCCCGACAAGGGACACGGCTATAACCAATATCACTCAAGTACATAACTTTAAAAAATATTCCTCAACCGAAACCAATACTCCACATTATTAACAACTAAGAATTTCCATCAAATGAACAACCATCAAAGTGAAATTTAATCGATAACACAGTAAATATCAATGAAAATCACATAATTCATAATATTCGACTCACGGGCATACTTGACACCAACATATAGGTACTCCTCACCTAACCTATACATTGAACATGGTATAAACACATAGCAATTAAGGGTCAACACCTATTCCCTCAAGCTAAGGTTAGGCCAAACACTTACCTCGACTTCCACGACCAAAATCAAGCCTCAATCACCGCTTTTCCTTTTGAACTCGACTCCAAATCAATTGTATCTAGACGTAATTGACTCAATAATATCAATAAACACTAAATAATTCAATTCCAATACTTAATTCTTGCTTTTCTAACATTCTTCCCAAAAATCTAAAAATCGACCTCGTGCCCGCTTGGTCAAAACACGAGGTTCGGACCAAAACCTGATCACTCATTCACCTACAAGCCCGAATATGTAATTAGTTTCGAAATTCGACCCCAAAACGAGGTCTAAATTCAAATTAATCAAAAAGCCCTAACTCTACCCAAATTCCAAATTTTTTACAATTAAAACCCTGTGATTCTTGATGATAGTTGATGAAAAACTTTAGAAAGTTGAAGGAAATCAGTTAATGAACACTTACCTACGATTTGGGAAGAAAATCTCTTGAGAAAATCGCCCTAGATCTTCTATTTTTATGAAAAATTGAGGAAGAAACGACTGAACTTTGTTTTTAAAAAACATCACTGCCTGACTTTTGCACCTGCGATGCATGGGTCGCACCTGCGCTATCGCAGGTGCCGGAAAACGATCGCACCTGCGGAAATGGACAGGCCCACAGTGGGGCTGCATCTGCGGTACATTATCCTCTCCTGCGGAACCGCCTCTGCGGAAGAAGTTTCGCATCTGCGAGGGGACCGCACCTGTGAACAACGAAGCGCGCCTGCGGTCTCGCACCTGCGACCCTAGGCTCACCGAGACCTCGGGGCTCCAAACCAAATATGCACACAACCTCAAAAATATCCTACGGACTTACTCGTGCGGTCAAATCGCCAAAATAACATCTTAAACAACGAATTTAGCCGTAAAATCAAATAAAATTTCCAAAACTTTCAAAACATCAAACTTTACATCTACATGTCCGAATCACGTCAAACGACCTCCGTTTCTTACCAAATTTTACAGACACAACATAAATATCATATCGAACTTGTACCGGGCTCCGGAACCAAAATACGGGCCCGATAGTATAGATTTCACAAATAATTACACTTTCAAAAATCCTTTATATTTTCAAAAAATAATTTCTTTCAAAAATTCATTTCTCGGACTTGGGACCTCGAAATTCGATTCCGGGCATACGCCCAAGTCCCGTATTTTTTTATGGACCCTCCGGGACCGTCAAATCACGGGTCCGGGTTCTTTTATCAAAAATATTGACCAAAGTCAACTTAATTCAAATTTCAAAATCAAACTTATCATTTTTCTCAGTTTTTCACATAAAGGCTTCCCGGCTACACGTCCGGGCTGCGCACGCAAATCGGGGTGAGATAAAAAGAGGTTTTCATGACCTCGAAATACAGAATTAACTAGAAATACACGGGATGACCCTTTTGGGTCATCACATAAATAAGCCTTCAAATTTTACGGATGAAACACCTAGAAAAGCTGATCATTAGCTTCAAATCACTACTAGCTCTCTTTCTTTCATTCCAATGTTCTTTTTAAGTTTTCACTCATTTCTATCTTCAATAGATACTTTATTTGTTTCCTTTAACAACTTGTTGGTATATTAATTTTACTGATTCTTGTATCCTCTAACAACTTGTTTGGTAGGTTGTTACATATTGTTTCATAATGTATCGTATCGTATTGTATTATATTGTACTGTATAGTTTGATGAATACAATGTTTGGATAGATTGTGTCGTTTGTCGTCGTTTTATGATATCATAGATCAGCAAATATGAAGAATACACTTGCAACATTATATATACATATACATATATATACATATACATATATATATATATATATATATATATATATATATATATATATAATATGATACGGTGTATAAAAAGGTAGGGTAATGATAAAATAAAATTATTTAATAATAATGAAGGGTGATATTGAGAGAAAAAGACAAGGTAACGACACGACCACACCAAATCGGTTGTTACATAAAGTAACACATTTCGTCGTTATGTAACGACGAATTTAACGATACGATATAATAAAATTTAAGTAACAATCAAAATAAACATCGTATTTAAAGTAACAATACGATACAATACAATAGCTAACAACCATCCAAACAAGTTGTAAATAAATAGAGATGAACTTGTTTAATCCTGGAAAAATATTTCACATTGCTGAAATAGTTTCTTAGGACAGTGCCTAACACGACTCAAGCCAGTTGTATATATTCGCTCACAAATAATTTTATTACAGTATTATTGTTATCTTCGTGTCATTTTCGTGCATGTGAAACACCTTTGAATATATTGTCACCGACTCACTGTAACCTAGTAATCTTTAGGTACTAGAAAATCTCTAATTTGGATTCTAATCCAACTTGCTAGGTTGGAAATTATGTATTTCTCTTTGTATACAAATTATAACATACATATCAGTTTATTAACGTAGTAATTCGTTCGTTAATTCATTCATTCATTCATCGTTTGTTGTATGATTGAAGACTGTGGCAGCATCCTTATCTCCGCGGCCGCTTAAATTAACAACCACTTTCTCACCATCCTCCAGTGTAGGGCAAAGTCTATCGAGAAATGCAAGTGCATGTGAAGCTTCTAAGGCTGGGAATATCCCTTCTAGCCTGCACAGCCGTTTATATGCTGCAACCACAAAAGTGAATAAACATCAATTACTATTGAAAACTTGAATGGTTATGATTCCATCTTTCAAAAAATTGCTAGACATAATTAATTTTACCTTCTAAGGCTTGTTCATCTGTGACAGTATAAAACTCTGCACGCCCAATGTCTTTTAGAAAGCTAAGCTCTGGACTAACACCTGGGTACTCTAATCTGCATATTCAATAATATTGTATTAAATTCGGAAGGTTACATTGAATACTCATTTATAGCAAGGATAATATTAAAATTATGTATCGATAAAGTTAAATGTTTTTTTATACTATAAATAATGTTGTTTAACCCGTGATAATAAATAAGTTGTCAATTTATCACGTTGCCATTTAACTCATTAAGGAGATTTACATATAATTACTTTATAGGTGACCTGATTGGTAAAAGGAAATTTGTTTTTTAATATCATCAACGACTTAATTTATTTATCCACATATATGCTCCATACAATCGTCGGATATGGTGGGTTGGATGAAATTCCTTCCATCTTAATTAGAGGTGCTGGATTTCCCCAAAATGGAGAAATTCCTGATTCTCACCGGGGAGTCAACAACAGCAAATTCAGTGTAATTTTACAAGTGAGGTCTAGAAAGAGTAGTGTGTACGCAGATCGTACCCTTATCTTCAAGAAGACAGGGAGGTTGTTACCGGAAGACCCTTGACTTAGGAAAGGTAAAAGGAAGAGCAATAACAAGCATGCCAATTAGAAAACCAAAGCAAAAATACAAAACTAAATACACTAGGTACTGCAATTAAAAAGCCAAAGGCAAAGTCAAAATATAAAAAATAAATATACAAAAAGGCAAAGGGGAGTCAACATATATATATATATATTTAGTTTACCTATCTGTACAGTATAAATTTTAGAGAAAGAGATATCAATTGACACCCCGTGGCAAAGAATGGCTCCGCTACTGCCCTATGCAGCACGGATTTAAATTAGTCGAGTCAGTTGATTATACAGATGATTTAACCTCCCCCTCCCCCACCAAAAAATAAATATGCTCCTTTACCGTTTATTCCTTTTTAATTGACCCCTCTTGATTAAAAGAATCCGTCCGCTTGAAATTAAAGTGAAAACTTACCCCACACCTATTGAGTGTGGTTCAATAATTTGTCCTTCATCATCCTGTAACAAATAGCTCATTGCACCATGGTACACCCCAACTTGACCTCTAGCCATAGTTGCTGAGTGTCTACCTGTATCAAGACCCAACCCACCAGCTTCAACTCCTATTAGCCTCACATCTTCATCTTTAATAAATTCATGAAATAGACCCAACGCATTAGACCCACTTCCAATACAAGCCACTAACACATCTGGTTTCCCATCCCATTTTTCCATGGCTTGTTTCCTCGTTTCTTTACCAATCACTGATTGGAATTCACGAACCATGGTTGGACATGGGTGTGGTCCTATCGCTGCACCTCCTAAGAAATAGCTTGTTTCCAAGTTGTTAACCCATTGTCGAATGCCTTCCGATACTGCATCTTTAAAACCTCCTTTAACATATTTCACCTGCATGAATATTCAAACATGTAAGGGTTTTCCTCTTTTTGTCATATTATAAGAGACGCGGATCTTGGTTTTCTTTCATATGAGTGCACCGCTAAAAAAAACAGAAAAAAGTATTAAGTGGGAATTGATGTTTGTTCTTTTGGGTAAAATAACTTAATATTCAACTAAGTGTCACTCCTCAATTTTTTGGGGGCATGTGTGCCAATAGATAATATATTAGATTAATTCTAAAAAATATGTACATAAAATACTTAGTTTGATGGAGAGATCATGAGTTCACGTGTCCCCGGGCCTATAAATCTGTCTCTAGTCATATACTCCCTATATATATAAAAGTCCCAAGCAAAAAATGGTCTTCTTTTACTAGGAACTTATTCTTTGACCGTAATTTGTTTATATCTTTTGAATAATTTAAATTATAATTATTTTAATTTATACTCCTTCCGTTCCAGTTTACGTGAACCTATTTCATTTTTGGTCTATTATTCAAAAAGAATTATTTCTTTCTAAATTTGGAAATAATTTAGCTTAAATTTCAATTCTACGAGTAATGAGAAACTTTTATAACCACACAAATACTCTTGGCCCATTTTTGGCTTGTTTAGGACTACAAATTTCAAAAGTCTTCATTTTTTCTTAAATTGCAACAGAGAGAGTAGTACTTTTACGTAGTTTTCATATATATAAACTTTATTTTAAAAAACTTAAAGGAAGTTTATGTCAAATACAAGATCAAAGTAATATGTATAAATATCAAAAATCGAAAAAGTGTCATATAAATTGAGAAAGAGCAGTAAATAAAGTTCACTGATGTCAATATGTGACAAAAACTTTAAATAATTTTGTGATATTACTGTTAAAAGAAAAGTACCTTTGCACCAAGATGCTTCATCAAGAGTACATTAGAAGGTTGTCTCTCCATATCTAAGCTTCCCATGAATACAGTACACTCCAATGAAAGTTTAGCACAGGCAGCCGCCGTCGCGACGCCATGCTGGCCAGCTCCGGTGGCTGCTATGATATTTTTAATGTCCATGCGCTTAGCCAACATTGTTTGTGCAATAGCGTTGTTGATCTTGTGTGCTCCAACATGGTTTAGATCTTCCCTTTTGAGATATACGTCTGGCCCTTTTCCCCCATTTCTGCTCTTGTAGTGATCTGTTAGTCTCTCAGCTAAGTATAAAGGAGTTTCACGGCCTACGTAGTCCCTTAGTGCCACTCCGAGCTCCATCTGCATAAAATTTGTGTTGTTAGTTTAGAACGAAGGTGAGCTTTGGCGTAACTGGTAAAGTTGCTACCATGTGATCAGTAGGTCACGAGTTCGAAACGTGGAAACAATCTCTTGATAAAGTTGCGTACAATAGACTCATATGGTCCGACCTTTTCCCCGACCTCACACATAACGAGGGCTTAGTGCACCGGACCGTCTTTTTTTTGTTAACTTAAAATATTATTGCTAGTCAAGAGTTTTATGTGGTAGTAAATCTTTTATTATCTGACTTGCAGTGGTGGAGCCAGGAATTTTATCAAGAGGATTAGGAATATTAGAAGTAACACACGAACATATCAAGGGGATTTAATATCTATTATTTATACAAAAATAATAATTTTAACCTTATATATATATATATATATATAATGTAATTTTTTGGCAAAGGGGATGAACCCCCTTTTGCCCTCCTAGATCCGCCCCTCCTGACCTGAAATTTACAAATTTAGTACTCCCTCTGTTTCAATATACGTGAACATATTTGACTGGGTACGGAGCTTAAAAAATATGAAGATTTTTGAAATTATTGGTCCTAAACAAGTCAAAAAAGAGTCCAAAAATTTAAGTTAAATTATTTCCAAATTTAGAAAGAGGTCATCTCAAAGTCCAAACCTGGAGTAGTTTCTTTATAAACCCGTACAAGCATTTCTACTTTGGATACGATTCTTTCTTTTAGCGTATCTATAGTCAATTGATTGAGCTTATTCCCGGCCTTGGAAGCCATCCATTCAAGCCTTCCCAATCCTTTTTTATTGTTTTTTGATCGGACTTTCTAAATCCATTTATTTGAAACGGACCAAAAAGAAAATAGGTTCACATCTCAGTTTTAAGGAAATTTTTTGTTGGAATAACATTGAAAACAACTCTCTCAGAATTTTGTAAGGGAATTTAAGAAAAACCTGAAACTGAGGGTCATGCAAAGCAGAGTTGAATTCGTAATCAAGCGTTGTTAAAGAAGATATAAGCGTCTCAGGTAAGAACTTTCCACCAAAAATACCAAACTTTTCATTCCTCGATATTGCTCTCTTTTTTTCATGGTAAACCAGCTTCTTTGCTAACTCTGTAACTCGGCTCGGAACAGTAGCCATGGAAAATATAGCAAATTTTCCTTTCCACTTTTTGCTTATTGACAATCTTGGTTCACCAGATGTAGCAAATTTTGCTTGTCGAAAAATAACTTCTATGTTACATGCCATAATGACAATTACAACAAACTCAGTGTAAACGTACAAAGTGGAGTCTGGGAAGAGTAGAGTGTACGCAGACCTTATCCTTACCTTGTGAAGGTAGAGATGTTATTTCCGATAGACCCCTGGCTCAAGGTAAAAACAAAAGAAGTAGACACAAAATGTTGTAATATCGACGCGATAAGGTGATAGAATAATCGACTCGAAAGGTTATTGAGAACTTCAAGAAAGATTTGAAATTGTTATCTCAAGTATGTCATTCTTGTTAAAGCAGTTTATAGGGAAGAGACCCATCGAACACAAACTGATATATATAGCAAGGGGATCAAGGTTGTTGAATTTGCACAGGGTTGCCTGAAATTGCACATAGACTACAGCTCTAGTTAAATAGCCTCATTCTAAAGATATACCTATTCACTTGATGACTAAGGCCAAACAGGATATAAGGCTATTATAGCCCACCACGTGCTTTTTTAGATTTTTGGTAGGGTTGCCTGACATTGGAGTTCACAACTTAAATGTGGTTTTTTTTACAAGTAGGATTGAAATAAGTGTTAAACAAAAGAGTGACATATCTATGTATAATGCTCTTTTAAAGAGCGCTATACTTTAACGGTTGTTTTCGCTATACTTTAACGGTTGTTTTGGACGTTAAGGTATAACGCTCTTTTAAAGAGCGCTATATATATAATGCCTTTAAGAAACGCGATGTACATATATAGCGCATTTATAAAGCGTGTTATACCTGTTTTGTGGGTCCACCAATATGTCTCATGTGTTTAACTGACATAACAATAATTCAAATGGGTATAGCGCCATTTAAAAGAGCGATATACCTCAAAATATTTCAACCCCCCCCCC
>ML297661.1:0-24810 GCA_005239495.1 Nicotiana undulata
GAAGGTGGCCAATGGCAGGTTATCAACAGCCAAAATTTCCTCATCAATCATTATTAGTTAAAGAAAGAAAAGCGTTGCTAAAGGCGGACCTATGTGTTATAGTGAGGGGTCATCAGACTTAAGCTTTGGTAGAAATCATGTATATGTATATGTATATAGCTTAAAATGATTAACTTAAAGTACTTGGCACCCTGAACACTAAAAGCTTATAGGGGCATTGATTAAACAGAATATTGTACCCCCATCGCATGAAAATTCTGAGTCCGCCTTTGCGCGTGGCCTTGCATTCTCTTAGACATAATACTTGGTGTGATAGGATTTTGAAATGTTGCTTCTAATAGCAATTGGATTTCTTTGGTTTATTAATGCAAGTGTTAGCCAATGACGAAAGTCGTTGAATATTTAAAATACCGATAGAGTTCTCATTTACCCTTCGTATGATTCATGTAAGCATAAACTTTAATTTGCGCCAGAATTTTGAACATGATATTCTTACACAAAAACTGTTACAGAAAACATACTTGAAGTGGAAGTCATTATCGTGGAGTGAAAGCGTTAATTGAAATTGATTTCTCGCCCCTTGTCCTAGCTTTCGTTATCGCCGACTTTAGTGATGGAAGAGAAAATAAAAATTCGGCAACCTAATGTGTTGGGATATGAGGATCATACTTTTCGTGACGAAATTACATATCGTACTTGAATACATGAGTATCATACTTTTAGTGACAAAACATAAATTTCATAGCAAAAATTTTGTGTATTAAAGTTTCCCACCAAAACGAGACATTAGCCACAAAATTAAAGATATTAATGACAAACTAGTTTCGTCACTAATGTTATATAAAATTTGTGACAAATCATTATTTGTCTTAAAATAAGTTGTATTTTAGTCACGAAAAAATTTCGTCATCTAAAATGTGTAGCTAAAATAGTGACAAAATAGAATTTGTAGGTAAATAGTGTAACTTTTAGCCACGAAACCTTTTACATCTTATGACCTTAATTTTTGTCACCAAGAGCATACAATAAGTGACAATCATCATATCTTCTTTAACCAACAAATTTTTTAGATACTATAGAAAGTTTGTCACTAATTATATACTATTCATGACGAAAATTCTATTCGTACTTAAATACACGAGGTACATACTTTTAGTTACAAAATATAAATTTTACAGCAAAAATTTTGTCTACAAATGTTTTCCACTAAAAAATATGAATTAGCGCCAAATATTACGTAATATTAGCCAAAAATTTAATGAAATTGGCGACAAATTAGTTTTATCACTAATGTTGTATATAATTGTGACGAAACTATTGTAATTTTGAGAATGTTTTCTAAATTTTTATTCATTCCTTCCTGAAACACACGTACAATGTATGTGCATAAAAATTACAATTTATGGTTTTAAAGATCAACTGATGTTTGGATTTATTGATATCGGGTCCGTATTTTATTTCCGGAGCCCGGTACAGGTCCACTATAATATTTATGACTTGTATGTCGAATTTGGTGAGAAATGGAGTTGATTTGACGTGATTCGGACGTTCAATTGTGATAATAGAAGTTTTAAATTTTCTTCAAATTTTCATTTGATTTAGTGTCTGATTCGTAGTTCTAGGCGTTATTTTGGTATTTTGATCGCGCGAGCAAGTTCGTATGATGTTTAGGACTTGCGTGCATGTTTGGTTTGGAGCCCCGAGGGCTCGGGTGAGTTTCGGATAGGCTACAGATGTTTTTGAAACTTCGAAATCTGGTTTTTCTGCAGTTTCAGGTGCCTTCTGGTTTCCTTCTTCGCGTTCGCGAAGGCACTCTCACAAACACGAAGTGTGAGCTGGGGGATGGATTGTTCTACGCGAATGCGAGGCCATGGTCGCGAACACGGAGCATTGGGGGTCTGCTCTTCGCGAACGCGACCTGCAACACGCGAACACGTAGAGTTGTTGGAGGTGGGATGGGGATCAGTGGGTTGTTTTACGTGAACGCAAGCCAAAGCTCGCGAACGCGATGGCCAGGGGAGACCGACCATCGCAAACGCGTGCATCCCTTTGCGTACGCGAAAGCCATTCGGGATGATGCACATCGCGAACGCAGGCCCTTCGCGAACGCGAAGAAGGTCTGATGCCCATACCTTAAGACAGTTCAAAAACGGGATTTTACCCTTTTTTCATGAACTCTCTATTAGAGCTCGGCTAGGTGCGATTTTGAAAGGAAAACTCAACAATAATTCATAGGTTTGTATCTTTTAACTCATTTTCTTCCATTTCTAATATCATCTATTAAATTCCTAGCCCTAATCTTTGTTTTTTCATGGTAAAAAACTAGGCATTTAGGGAGAATTTGGGGTTTTGCAAATTGGGGATTTAGACCTTAATTTGGGGTCGAATTCCAAAACTAATTATATAATCGGGCTTGGGGGTGAATGGATTTTTGTCCGAACCTCGAGTTTGGACCAAGCGGGCCCGGTGTCGATTTTTGACTTTATGGGGGAAAGTTTGGGAATCTAAATTTGTGCATTGTAATTGACTTCTTTAGCAATATTTGATATTATTGAGTCGTTTATGGTTTTGAGGTGGATTCTAGAGGGAAAAGCTGTAATTGAGCATTGAGTCGCCTTTGGGGCGAGGTGTGTGTTGTGTCTAACCTTGACTTGAGGGAATTAGGAACCCTCAGACTATTTGCTATGTGAATTTCATGTGAGCCGCGTATATGTGAGGTGGCGAGAACTTATGCGCCGCCAAATTATCTATTTTCCACATATTGTCTCTTTCCATGTCTTAATTGTTACATGCTCTAATTGTGTTCTCATGCCTAATTGCTACTTGTTAGACATTGTTTCTTCCTGTTAATGATGTTAGTTCTTCCATAGTTTCATTATCTCCTATTATTTTCTTAAGATGGTTTATCGGTACCTTTCTGTTGTATATTCTGAATAGGTCTCGTTGTGTAGTATTACTTATATGAACTTTCATGGTGTACACATTTCCTTATTTGTTTCGTTTTGGAGTTTAAGTATAGTGAAGGGTTTCTGTGATTTAAATTGTGAAATTTTTGTACAAATCGAGTAATTAATATTGATATGATGAATTGATACTGACGGTGGGAACGGGTTGCACGCCGCAATGCTTTTATTTATATTCATTATTGTTTATATTATTATGAGGAAATAAGGAGGAATATGAGATGTACGGTAGGATCAGGTTGCGCGCCACAACAGGAGGAATGAGGATGGTATATTGAGGCAGAATAAGGGTGAATTGATACTATACGGTAGGAACGGGTTGCACGCTGCAATACTTTTATTTATATTCAATGTTGTTTATGCTATTATGAGAAAATAAGGCAGAAATATGAGATGTACGGTGGGATCGGGGTGCGCTCCATAACAACCTAAATGTCATAAACCCGATCTTTCCGCACCTAACCCGTGCGATAAAAAAAGAGGGCTCGACAATCACTAGCGGGGAAATGGCCAATATGGTGGGCCAAGTGCTGGAAAGCCATAAGATCACCTTTCATGAGGACGAGCTGCCACATGAAGGGCTGGGGCACAACAAAGCACTGCACATCACTGTGCAATGCGAAGACTTTTTTTATCACCAGAATCTTGATCGATGGAGGGTCCAGTCTTAATATCTATCCGCTGATAACACTCAAGAAGTTGGGTAAAGGACTGCATGAGGTAAAGGATGGATCAATCAATGTGAAAGCTTTTGATGGTTCTCAAAGGTCTACCATTGGTGAGATCAATCTGTGCCTGCAAACGGGACCAACTTGGTTTGAGGTCGACTTCCAAGTGATAGATGTACCTGCGTCTTAGAACTTGCTGTTGGGACGACCATGGATCCATGTTGCTGGGGCCGTAGCATCAACGCTGCATTAGGCAGTAAAGTTCGAATGGAATCATCAGGAAGTCATCATTCACGGTGACGGTAGCAACCCTATTTACAGTCGCCAGACCATTTCGGCAATCGAGGGAAGAAGGAAGCTAGGTGGAGAAACTTACCACCACGTTGAACGAGTCAATGCCATTGATAAGGAAAAATGGTGGGATAGCAAGCATGATGAATTGGCGAGGGTATGAGCCAGGTAAAGGGCTCGGCAAGAACCTCCAAGGAATCTCTAATCCCATAAAGCTCAAGAAACATGGCACTACCTTTGATTTGGGATATGAATACACCTAGGAAGAACTCAATAGCTGGTCGCCACCATGGCGTGGTCCTTATTACCTACTAGAGCAGCCGATACTGCATCTAGAGCAGACCTTCCAACAGGCTGGCATTATTTATGGGTCAGATGAAGAAGACGCATTTGCTGCAATGAGGAACTTGTTTCTGGAGGACAGTGATATGGACTGTTGTGTTATTCTCGAGGAGGAGGGGAGGAAGGCCCTTCCATACAGGTTGTGAGCAGAGGGGCATATCTCAAGAATTGCACCTTCAGGACAACTAAAGCCCGACGAGCCTCGGGGTAGCAAGGCTAAAACAAGCATTATTCACTGTTTTTCTTTACTAAATGATTTCCTTTTCGCATTTTTAAATTCTACAATAAGATCTTCGATATTCAAAATAATTATTCTATTTATCAAAAGCATTTTTAATTTTCTTATGAATCAATATTTATTGTTATCGTTTTTCTCTCATTAATTTACCTATACAACATTACCATTACTTGTCTTTATGAATCAATGACTGTGACATGCAATGAGTCAACGCAACAAACGGACATTGATTCACAGGAAGATGACATACCTTGCAAGATTGTCAAAGAATTTGAGAATTTGAAAACAGACCTAAGTCCAACCTGGACGAGACTGAAATTGTCAACCTGGGAGATTCAGAAAACGTCAAGGAGACTCGAATCAACATTCACCTGTCGTCATCAGAAAAGAAAGAATACACAAAATTTTTAAAGGAGTATGAGGACATATTCGCCTGGTCATACGATGACATGAGTGGTCTGAGTACATCAATTGTTGCTCACAAATTACCAACTAATCCAATGTGCGCACCGGTTAAACAAAAGCTCAAAAAGTTCAAACCTGATATGTGTTTAAAAATCAAGGAAGAAGTCACCAAGCAGATCAACGCTAAGGTTCTCAGGGTAGTGGAATATCTAACATGGTTAGCCAACATTGTGCCAGTACCGAAGAAAGATGGGAAGGTCAGAGTCTGTGTCGACTATCGGGACCTCAATCGGGCCAGTCTGAAAGACGACTTCCCTTTGCCAAATATACACATCTATATTGACAATTGCACCAAGCATGAGCTACAATCATTCGTGGATTTCTTCACTGATTACCATCAGATCTGGATGGATGAGGAAGATGTTAAGAAAACAGCTTTCATTACACCATGGGGATTTTACTACTATAAGATGATGCCGTTCGGCTTGAAGAATGCTGGGGCCACCGATACGAGGGATATGACCACTATCTTCCACGATATGATACACAAAATGATCTAGGTATATGTGGATGATGTTATTATCAAGTCCAAGAAATCCACTGACCACATAGAAGATCTGAGGAAGTTCTTCAATAGTATGCGGAAATACAATCTGAAATTAAACCCCGCGAAGTGTGCATTTGGGGTTCCTGCTGGGAAATTGCTTGGATTTATTGTGAGCCGCTGAGGAATAGAGCTAGATCCATCAAAGGTCAAATCCATTTAAGAACTACCACCGCCAAGGAACAAGAAAGATGTGATGAGTTTTTTGGGACGGCTTAACTACATCAGCCGGTTCATAACACAGTCCAGTGTCATATGTGAGTCGATCTTCAAGATGCTGAAGAAGGACGCTGCAACCAAGTGGAACGATGATTTCCAAAAGGCCTTCGACAGAATCAAGGAGTACCTGTCAACACCACCGGTCTTAGTCCCGCCTGAGCCAGGTAGACCCTTATTACTCTACCTTGCAGTGTTAGATGGAGTCTTCGGCTGCGTTCTGGGGCAGCACGATTAAACAAGAAGGAAGGAGAAAGCCATTTATTATCTCAGCAAAAAAATCACTCCGTACGAGGCCCGATATTCTCTATTGGAACGCACATGCTGTGCTCTGACGTGGGTGGCTCAGAGACTGATGCATTACTTATGTGCCTACACCACGTATCTCCTATCGAGGATGGATCCCTTGAAGTACATCTTTTAGAAGCCCATGCCCACTGGCAAGCTAGCCAAGTGGAAAATCCTGTTGAGTGAGTTCGACATTGTTTACGTAACTTAGAAAGCGGTCAACGAACAGGAACTGGCAGAACACCTTGCTGAAAACCCCGTGGATGAAGAATACGAACCCCTGAAACTGTATTTTTCTGATGAAGAGGTATCATTCATAGTAGAATACATTACCGAATCCTATGATGGTTGGAGACTGTTCTTCCACGGAGCGGCGAATTTCAAGGGAGTCAGCATTGGAGTAGTCCTAAGATCAGAAACTAGTCAGCATTGTCCGGTATCTACAAAACTCAGATTCCCTTGCACCAACAATATGGACGAATATGAAGCATGCATCTTAGGGCTCAAGATGGCCATTGACTTGAACGTTCAAGAGCTGCTAGTGATTGGAGATTCAGACTTATTTATACATCAGGTACGTGGAGAATGGGCGACCAAGAATTCCACGATACTCCCGTATCTGCACAACGTGCAGGAATTGAGAAAGAGGTTCACGAAGACGGAATTCCAACATGTTCCAAGGGTTCAAAATGAGTTCGCCGATGCATTGTCTAATTTGTCCTCTATGATACAACACCCAGACAAAAACTTCATTGATCCTATTCTAGTGAAAATCCATAATCAGTCAGCTTATTGTGCCTATGTCGAAGAAGAAGTAGACAGAAAGCCTTGGTTTCATGACATCAAGGAATATTTGGCAAAAGGAGAGTACCTCGAGCTTGCAAATCCTACTCAGAAACGCACACTTCAGAAATTGTCAAACAACTTCTTTCACAGCGGAGGACTCCTGTATAGGAAGACTCCCGATTTGGGATTATTAAGATGTGTCGACGCAAGGGAAGCATCCAAGCTACTAGAGGAAATCCATGCTGGGACTGGCAGCCCGCATATGAACAGTTTTGTTTTGGCAAAGAAGATACTCCGGGCAAGTTACTTTTGGATGACTATGTAAACGGACTGCATCCAGTATATCTAGAAGTGCCACAGCTGACAGATACATGCAGACATGATCAACGTACCTCTAAATAAGCTTAATGCAACAAGCTCAGCATGGCCATTTGTCGCTTGGGGCATGGATGTCATTAGACCAATCGAGCCTGCCGCCTCTAATGGAAACAGGTTCATCTTGGTAGCAATCGATTATTTCACCAAATGGGTTGAAGCGACATCCTACAAAGCCGTAACTAAGAAAGTCGTGGCAGACTTTCTCCGCGACCGCATTGTTTGCCGATTCAGAATTTCAGAGTCGATCATCACTGATAATGGTTCCAATCTCAACAGCGACTTGATGAAAGCTATGTGTTAGAATGCGTGTGTTGGTTACGAATGCTTATTGCGTGCCATTACCCGTCCAATTCTATAAGTCCTGGAGGGTATTTAGGACTGCTAATCCTACAAGGTGAGTACTAGGCTGAACTCTTAGGTTTAAAAGGATAAAATTCTAATCGACATGTAAAACAAGTAGGACCTCACATATAAAGGGACACATAGGGGCAAATAAAGACTCATAAATCCCTCCAAATACAGACATACAATTGGCACGTCTCAAACACACTTAAAGTCTCAAAGATGGGGGTTAAAAAGAGTTTTGACTAAAACAGTGAGTTGCATGAAGAGTCTGATTTGGAAAACTTAGTGAAGGAGTAATTCAGAGAAATAGTTGATTTTTTTTAGAAAAGCAGTTGTTTAAGGGAGAGTGGTAAAATTCAGAAGCACAACGATTTAAAGCTTTCAGGAAACATAACCGAAAATTATTGAGGCCTGGTTTTGAAGTTGTGATGACCCAAAAGGTCATCCTAAGTAATTCCAGCTAAATCTGTGTTCCGAGGCCCCGAAAGCCTCCATTAATCTCACCTTGATATGCGTGCGCAGCCCGGGCATGTAGCCGGGAAGCTTCTATGTGAAAATATGATAAAAATGGAATTTTTGAAGTGAATAATTGAATAAAGTTGACTTTGGTCAATATTTTTGGTAAACGGACCCGGACCCGTGATTCAACGGCCCCGGAGGGTCCGTAGGAAAATATGGGCGTATGCCCGGAATCGAATTCCGAGGTCCCAAGCCCGAGAAATGAATTTTTAAAGAAAATTGTTTTTTGGAAATAATAAAGGAATTTGAAAATGAATTATTAAGTGAAAACCGTGTTACCGGGCCCGTATTAAGGTTCTTGAACCCGGAACAAGTTTATTATATATTATTTGTCTTTTCTGTGAAATTTGGTGTGAAACGGACTTGAAACGATGTGATTCGGATTAAAAATGGGAAATTTAGAAGTTTATGAAGTTTGAGAAAATTCTAAGAGTTTTAAGGTTTGATTCATTGTTTTTGATGATATTTTGATGATTTAAAAGCTTGAACAAGTCCGTAGGATGTTTTGGGAGTCGTGTGTGTTTTTGGTTTTTAGCCCCGAGGGCTCGGTGAGTTTCGGGTAGCTAACGGGGTGTGAAAGCATGGAAAATCTGGTGTGATGTTGCAGGATTCTGATGTCTGGTGTGATACCCTTCGCGAACGCGGCCAAGGGCTCGCGAACGCGAAGGGTAAATAGTGTGGCTTGGGTTTTGTTCTACGCGAACGCAGGGGTAAGGGCGCGAACGCGGAGCTATGGGGGGACTGCTCTACGCGAACGCGACGCCCCTCTCGCGAACGCGTAGTATTATAGGGTGGGGTCTGGGGTCAGGTAGGTTGTTCTTCGCGAACGCGGAAGGTTAGGGAGTCAGGCCTACGCGAACGCGGCCCTGGTTCGGCGAACGTATAAGTCCCAGCTGCCAACCCTTCGTGAACGCGACCAGTGGCCCGCGAACGCGAAGAGTAAATCCCTCCAGTGATTTTAATAACCCAAAAATAGAACCATTTCGGGATTTCTCCCATTTTTCCACAACTCTTCTTCCTCCCCATCCCACCTAGGCGAATTTTGAAGAACTTTTCCTCCATATCTCCATAGGTAAGTATTGTTAACATCATTTCCTCTTATTTCCATCAACTAATCACTAGATTCTAGGCCTAAAAACATGGAATCAAAGTAGGAATTAGGAATTTTAGGTAGAGTTGGTTTTTTTTCAGAATTTTGGGTGATTCAACCTCAATTTAGGGTCGAATCTTAAAACAAATCATATATTCTAACTCGTGGGGTTATGGGTGATCGGGTTTTGGTCCGAACCTTGAGTTTGGACCAAGCGGGCCCGGGGTCGAATTTTAGTATCTTTGGAAGAATGATAGAAAATGTATAATTAGGCTTTGGGATTGAGTTATTGAATAATTATTGATGTTATTAAGTCAATTATGTCTAGATATTATCGTTTCGGAGTTNGTGCGTTGCGGTAAAGCATGCCCGTGAGTCAATTGTGATGAAACTTACTGTGTTCTTATTATTCTCCGCACTATGAGTAATTGGTGAATTAAAAGTGATACCTTGATGTTGTTTCATGACGTGGAAAGTTATTGGGTTATTTGTTTCAGTTGAGGCTTACACTGTTGAAATTGTATTTCTGATGCGAGGTTGGTTATAGTTGAGACCCCTGTCGGGCATTTTGTTGAGTTTGTAATTGATGATTTCCCGTTGCCGGGGCAATAGAATTGTATTGATGTATTTCCATGCACTTGAGACTTCTTAGTGTTGACTTTCACATCATGTTGTTGCTTTGTGTTATTATATACGCACAAGGGGACATTCCGTGCCGAGTGATTGTGAGGTTATGCACGAGGGGACATTCCGTACCGAGTGTTATTATATACGCACAAGGGGACATTCCGTGCCGAGTGATTGTGAGGTTATGCACGAGGGGACATTCCGTACCGAGTGTTATTATATACGCACAAGGGGACATTCCGTGCCGAGTGATTGTGAGGTTATGCACGAGGGGACATTCCGTACCGAGTGTTATTATATACGCACAAGGGGACATTCCGTGCCGAGTGATTGTGAGGTTATGCACGAGGGGACATTCCGTACCGAGTGTTATTATATACGCACAAGGGGACATTCCGTGCCGAGTGATTGTGAGGTTATGCACGAGGGGACATTCCGTACCGAGTGTTATTATATACGCACAAGGGGACATTCCGTGCCGAGTGATTGTGAGGTTATGCACGAGGGGACATTCCGTACCGAGTGTTATTATATACGCACAAGGGGACATTCCGTGCCGAGTGATTGTGAGGTTACGCACGAGGGGACATGCCGTGTCTTTTTCTGTTCATTATCTGTTGAGAAGTTAAATTCCTGCCTTTATGTTTACATTTCAGCTATTACCCTATTCTACCGTGCTAGCTTTTTGTTGCCCTTTTTACCCCCAGCATGTTCTCCCCGTATCTGTCTTGCTTGCTTATTTCTGTTGTCATTTTTCCTGTTATTATATAAAATTGCACAGGTACATATGTTGTCATTGGTCCTAGCCTCGTCACTACTTCGCCGAGGTTAGGCTCGACACTTACTCAGTACATGGGGTCGGTTGTACTGATGCTACACCTGCACTTCTTTATGTCGTGCAGACTACGTAGTCGGACCCGGTGATCACTGACGGTCGGAGCATCTCGTCAGTTCATACAGGAGACATCGAGGTAGACCCGCAGACATTCGTGGGCCTTGGCGTCACCTTCTACTTTTCACTTTTCAACTATGCCTTACTCTATATTTCAAAGACAGTCCTATGTACTTATTTTCAGACCTTTGTTTTTAGTAATCTCTTAGACAGTTCGTGAGTATGTGACACCAGTTCTGGGATTTGTATATTGGTTTTATTTCGAAATTGCTATGTTATATTTTGGTTATTTGTTAAATTTCACATTGTGGGCCATCGCTGCCTTAGTTAACTTGCTCGTTTTAGTTGTTAATGAGTTTTACTTAGTTCAAACGTTGGCTTGTCTAGCGGGTTCACCGTTAGACGCAGTCATGGCCCGAAGGTGGGATTTCAGGTCGTGATAGAAGTGAAAAATAGTGATAAATGAACCAAAATACAACAACTTACCATATATGGTAATTAAAGATAATTGAAGTAAAGGAGTAATAAGTGGTACCAAAATACAGTAACTTCAAATATTCAGAGAAAGGATTAAAAATGGCACGATTTTCAGTGGAGTGAAGTATCTTTGAAAACCCAGTAGTTTAAAGCATAACAGTGCAAAACTCATAAAGTCCTAAGGGAAGCAAATGCATAATTTCAAGACTGTTTTAAAGTAGAGCCAGAGTTTTAGTAAAACAAAGTGAACCTCAGTGAGGTAAAACAAGAATGGGAGCAACAGGGTTCAAAAGGTTAAAGAGGTTGATTAACCCTAAACATAATTGGCTTAATTTTATCGCATTCGGCCTAAAGTTGCCTAGGCGTCGTATACATTGCCTAACTATCTCAAAAGGTGAACATGCATATTTTGGATTCTGATTTTAAAGAATATATTTGCAGAAAATGTTTCAAGTAGGATAACCACATTTTTATTAGATTAAGCATGCTAATTAGGTGTTTTAACAATTTGCAATTCAAACAAGTATGAGACCCTAAACAACAGGATATCTAATGCACATAGAAGTTCCTAACACATGGTTTCTAAGATGGAAATGCAGTAATGATCTTATGACAATTTATTAGGCTTGTTATTAACTAATCAGGATTAGGAAATGAGGATGATAACATGCTGAAAGTGAAAGACCTAAAATAGAATTTCTACTATGTGAGATGCATGACCCATAAAAGTTATCTAATGCACAAATAAAGTCCTATAGGCATGTTTTTCTACCCATCACCTAAGCTAAGCATGCATAACCCCTCCCACATTCACTATCCAGCCCCAATTATTCGTTTACAAATTATTACAGGCCAATAATAATGAATTACATTAATGAAAGGAAAAATAAGAAGTTATTCAATAGGGAGCCTTCAACCAGGCCCAATCTCCCAGCCTCAATCCTTTCGAGTTTCACAACCTTTCATGGTCGGGGTGCGGCAAAGCTCCCTAAGAACCTCGTGGGTCCCTGGCCAATACCAGCACCCAGACATATTTGCCAAAGTTGAGCATGTGCAGTGTGGAATCACCAACCTCAGTGCGTCAAAGTTCAGAGGGAACTCAAGAGGTTCCCTAGGCAATTCATACACTGAGGGGGTGGAACTTAAGTTTCTAGGAATAGTGTGAAGTGCTAGGAGTGAGTTTAAAAGAGGAACATAGGTTTTGGAAAGAGTTCAGTTGAAAAAAAAAACTCTACAACTCAAGAGTTATTTTGAAACATAAAAGCGTTTGAAAACAGTAGTAAGGTCAGAGAAGTAACAAACCAATCAAACAATCAAAGACAATGGGGGATTGGGACGAGTAGGTCAGAAGAGACACATAGACTTAAGAAGCTCATCGGCACAATTATACAAATCAAAAGGTAAGGAAATGGTAGTAGATAGTAACAGAATATAGTCATAACAAGTGAGATTAAGAGCAAATAACAGTCATGCAAACATGTAAACCATAAGCAGGGTAAGTACTAATAGGTAAAACGGGTTTAGGGGATCAAGGGATACATGATACTGAACATGCAAGGGAAAGGGAGACAAATGCATATAGGAATAGGCAAGTCCTATGACAAGTATTGATTCAATCATAAACATGGAAATCCTAAAGAGGTGAGCATGGCAAGTATTGATAGGCAAACAAGAACTAGCTACATGCTGAACAGTAGGAGCACAAGTAGAGGACAATTAAGAATATAATGAACTGAGATAGTAATAAACACATTGGTTTGGGACTTAGAAATTAATTAGAACATACCAGTGATAAGAGAGAGCACAACAGAATGCAAGAGCAAAGTGAACACATAATATTAGCCTTGGCTTATAGCCAACTAATGATAGACAATAGCAGAGAGAGTAGTAGTAGAGTAAAGAAAGAAAGAGAGAAAGCACAAGAGAGCTTAGAGCAGTATTGATAAAAGAGAATATGTTTTAACATAAGTCTGTGTGTCCGGTGTCATTGAAAGATATATAGTATTTATAGTTGCAAATAGGTAGTAAAAGACAATGGTAAGAAGTGGACAGAATCAAATCAGTGTAAGAAATTACCCGATTCCCTTAAGTCAAGGGATTCAAACTCAAAATGGTAAAACACATAGCCATATAAGGTAAATAAAGTCAGTACACGACTTAAATAAGGAAACAATCAAGGTCTGTTAAGTAACAAGGAATCTCGGAATCAATTAACTGAAGAATCAAGACAAATCACTCCCTTAAGCTAAGGGATTAGAATTCAACAGTAAAACACGTAGTTTCATAAGGCAAAGTAAAATCAGTCAAGACTCGATTTAAGGGAAGGAATAATAGGGTAAACAATTAAGACTAGATTCAGAAAGCCATAGTAGTTCAGAAAATAGAGCAAATTAATGAACAAGGTAAGTGAATCAATCAGTCTAAATAAAAAGGCAGATTTTTCATATTCTCAATCATATCATTCAATAAAGAAATTAGAGTCAACCGAGAGGGATTTATGCTCCAAATTTCAACACATATATAGAGAAGCTAATAAGTGTAACGACCCGACCGGTCGTTTTGCATATTCGGACCCCGATTCCCCAAATAATACTTCCCGTAGCGGCATATCATGATTTGTAACTTGCAGGGATGGGTGATTCGGGATTTGGAAGTGTTTAGAATGGTATAGGAACACTTGGTTCCTTAAGGTTGGATTTTAAGGCTAAGTTTGACTTTGGTCAACATATTGAGTAAACGACCTTGGAATCAAGTTTTGACGATTCTAGTAGCTTCGTATGATGATTTCGGACATGTACGTATGCCCGGAATGGGTTTTTGATGACCCGAGAGCGTTTCGGCGCCAAATAGCGAAATAGAGTCCTTAAGTTTGAAATATGGTTTGGAATGTGATTTTATGTTATCGAGGTCCGAACAAAATTTCGAGACCAGTACTAGTTCCGTTATCTCATTCATGACTTGCCTGCAAAATTTGGTGTCATTCCGAGTAGTATAGGTCGGTTCGGCGCAATGAAACTGAATTTAAGTTAAGTTTGAACTTAGGTTTGAAGGGTGATTTTGAGATTTAGTTGTTTCGGGTGTTCCGAAGGCTCGAGCGAGCCCGTATTATGATTTAGGACTTATTGGTATAATTGGAAGGGGGCTCGGGTGGGCCCAGCTGCCTCCCGGACACCACACAAGATCAAAAACCAGCAGAAAATGCAGCTAGTGCACCTGATCTTGTGTGACCGCACGTGCGGTTGCCCAGCCGCAGGTGCGGGACCAGACTTTCCCTTCCAATTCCGAAGGTGCGGACCTTCTCTCGCAGGCGCGACCTCGCAGGTGCGGACCCGCCGGTGCGGAAGTCCCTTCGCAGGTGCGGTCCCAGGCCCCCTTAGCCTTCTTCACAGGTGCGACCGCTTGGCCCAAGGTGCGGTCCAATGGCCGTAGGTGCGAGAATCACTGAAGGCAGTGGTTCATTTAATATGGGATTCCCCCATTTTCACCATTTTCTTCCCCACCATAGGGGCGAATTTGAGAGCTTCCAAGAGGGTGTTCGGCCTAGCTACTAAGAGGTAAGTGTTGATACCCAATTTTTCCTCAAAATTATTTTAAACTTGCATATAAGCCTTCAAAATCATTATTTGTAATAATGAATATTTTTCCTAATTTTTACACATTTGTATTTGAATTATTCTCTATTTATTTACTATTTTCATATTTTTTTTATAATTCATAAGTTATGCTCTAAATAAATCTCAAAATATTTTCCAATTTAATATGTCATTTATAATCACTTTTTACTTATTAAATTTTAATTATTTCGTAAATTGGTCAATTGAGTACTATTTAATTTCAATTACAATCATTTTTGTAATTATGGCCTAATTAGTCATTATATACCATTAAATTCGAAATTCATGTTTCTTACATTTTTTATATTGTTTAAATATTGTAATTTTACTTATTTTTAACTTAATTTCATCTTTTTAATTTGTAAGTATTTTTATTAATTAATTACCTATTTTCTATTGGGTATTTAATAACTAGCCTTTGTCATTTAAAAACTAGCCACAATTGAACCTAAATCCTAAACCCAACTACCCAACCCAGATTTTCAATTAAACTACCCAGCCCAATTAAATCTTACCCGGCCCAACCCTGGCTTAATCTGAGCTGTTGATCAAATATGATCAACGGCCCAGATCAACCCCTACCATAAATATCTTTAACCTAACCCCTCCCCCCACCAATTCATTTTTTTCGCGACCTTTCTTCTCTCATCTCTCTATCTCTCTCAGTTGCTCTCTAGAAGTTTCCCCTCCGATGGGGTCTGTTCCCCTCTCCGGCCGGTTCTCTCACCGGCATCCATGGCTCCTCACTACCCCTTGGTCATCTATTCACCTCTCACTTGCTCAATAACAACCTTAGTTCTTCAAAACGGGTCTGGAATAGTCCGCTTGCCTCCGTTGAGCCTCTTGCCACATTCCGGCCAATCCCCGGCTACTTGAGTAAGTTTACATGTTTTTCGGCCTAATCTATGCTGTCTCTGAGGATTTTCCCTCTTTTACGGGTTTCACGTAACCCTAATCACATGGATTTTTGATTTTTCTTAATGTCTTCTTACCTTCTTACATTATTATGATATTTTCCCATGGTTTTCTCCGGAAAAAAACTTTTTCTTTTAATGATTTCAACATTAGGGTTCTTAAACCTGTCTTCAAAAGGATTTCCTTCTTGGTATTAGTTACCTATATCATGTTTAAGTGATTATTTCGTTATTTATTGTTGTTCGAACTGCTACTGATGAAACCCTAATACTCTATTGATCTTTGTTATGTGTACTTGTTTGTTCTTGTTCGATTCATTGCTACAATCTCTGATTCTCCTGTTGTTCTATGAACATCTCTTATATTTATCGGTATTGTTGCTTAAATACTTACTGATTAAACCATTTAACTCACTGATTGTTTTACTTGCTGATTTTATGCTGATTTTTCGTAATATTTTCCTTAAATAACACAATTGTGCCTTTTTCTTTTATAATGCTGTATCAATTTAGAAGTCTTGCTACATCTATGTGATATTTTCCTTAAATACACAATTGTGTATTTTCCTTTTATAATATTGTACCAATTTTTGAATTCTTTCCATGTTTATGTGGTGCTTTCTTCTACTTTTCCGGATTCCCTGTGATTTCAAGATCTTCTTAATTGATTTCTAAGCTGATACCCTATTTTTATTCCTTAATGTAATATTACTGCAGCATGCCTTAATTAACTCACTATGTATTTGGCTCTATTTGTGCACCATATAACTTCCTTGTCCTATTTTGGGAGAATCAGTCCTATTGGACTGATTTCTTTGCCTCATTCTACCTTGACAATGTCGTTTGAATTAGAATCCTTAATTAAAGGAGTGTTGTTATCTTTAATTGATATTGATTGATTGCTACTACCATAATTTGCCATGTAGTACTCGTTTTCAAAACTATATAACGAGTTGTCTTCTCTCTTTGCAAATACACTGACTTACACTAGAAATTCATACAATACACTGAGTTTCACATACTGAGTTTCACACACTCACACTGAAATTCATACACTGAAATACACACACAAGGCACTAAGTAATACTGCTCTAAACTCTTCTGTGCTTTCATATACATCTGCTCTTTGCATCTATTATTGACTACTCAGACAGCTTAAAGCTAAGGCTGAGTAGTCCCTACACATTGTGTGCTGTTGCTCTCTCTCTCACTCTGCATACTGTCTGCTGTTGCTCTCCCCATTCTGCTGCTATTGTCTTCTGCTGCTTTTTGTCCTGCACACTGATATTGCTGTGCTATTTTTTATCCGCTACTCAATTGTTATGTTTCTGATTTAAGCACTATAGTACTCTATACAATATGTTTCAGTTCTTGTTCATCTATTTATTGTTCCTTTTGTGCTTCATCTTGTGGTTCTACTGTCTGCCATGTAATTAACATGACTCTATGTGATGCTCTTTCCCCTTTTGCTATCCTGCTTTTCCCATGTGATTCTCTATAGCTGTTCAAGTCTTTGGTAATCAACATGCTCCTACTGCATTGCCTCTTTTCTTAGTCTAATATGTTTCCTGTCCCTGCTATGATTTCCTCTTCCCTTTTTGTATGAGATGCCTCCTGTTTTACCTTGTATGAGGTGCTACAACCTTGTTTGACCCCTGTGGAGTCAGCAAGCCTGTTTGTCTATATGATCAATATGAATGATGCCTCTCTTGCCTTAGCATGCTACAAGATCAGTGTCTTCTTCTCCTAACACCTGAATGCTATACAATTATGACTCTATTAATCTATGATGTCTGTGACTCTATGTGAGACTTAGGCAACTAGTGTGCTCACTTGTTTGTGGTCTGATGTTTCTCTTCTCAACATGACCATTGCCTAGCTTCCTATGTTATGAACCTTCCCTTCTCTACATGATGTCTAAATGATGTATAACTCTGATTCCTTGCCTAATATGTGATTCTATGAATCTATGTTGCTTTGTGACAACTATGTGGTCATCAGGTGAATCTGTAACCTTATTTTGTTGCTAACATGTGAATTATTGGTCCCCTATTCCTACTTGTGTTGTTCCTTTTTTTCTGAAATCTTTTACCTGTTGACTGCAGTTGTATTGTCTCTTCCTTTTGCAAAATTATTTTACAAAATCTTTCTTCATTTTCTGAAATCAACCTTTAAAAGCTGTTGTCTCAATCACTCTTTTCAAACTCAATACTCTTTAACTACTTCTTTGTGCACTTTCACACCACTCCTAGAAACTTTGGTTCCACCTCCTCAATATAAGCATTGCTTAGGGAATCTTGAGTTCCCTCTGAACTTTGATACATTGAGGTTGGTACTTCTACACTGCACCAATCTCAACTTTTATAAACTTCTGGGTGCTGGTATTGGCCAGGGCCCTTATGAGGACCTTTGGGAGCTTTGCCGCACCCAGGCCGTGTAAGGCTATGAGGCTCAACAGGTGAGGCTGGGAGGTTAGGCCTGTTTGAAGGCTCACTATGGAGTAGCTTCTTATTTTCTTTTGCAATTATTGAAATTCATTTATCCTTGGTTTATAATAATTTGTAAACAAATAATTGGGGCTGGATAGTGAATATGGGAAGGGACTATGCATGCTTAGTTTAGTAAGGGGTAGAAAACATGCTTATAGGGTTTTTCTTACTTACATGTGCAATAGATAACCTGTGTAGGACATGCATCTCATGCATTAGAAATCCTGCTTAGGTTCTTTTATCTTTCAGCATGTCTACCTCATTCATTTTGCAAGCCATGATCATAGTTAATAATTATATCAAGTAATAAGAACTGTTATAAGGTCTTACTGCATTTTCATGATCATAGCATCTAGAAATCATGTCTTCTAGGTATTCCTATGTGCATTAGATATCCTGCCTGTGGGATTTTTATTTGTCAGAACTTGAACGCTTAGTTAACCTGTCTCTAATATAATAACCTCACTAAAATATGGCCGAAACATTTTTGCAAATGTATCATCACTTATGTCTTTTAAAACAGAGTCAAAGTAAGTATGTTCACCTTTAGGCAAATATACGACGCCTAGGCAAACTTTAGGCCTAATGCGCAATTAAAATCAAATCAACTATGTTGGGTTTAATCTGCGTCTTTTGGAATTTCCCAAACTCTGATTCTGCTTTCTTGGAATCCACTCTATTTTTACTAAACTCCTATGCTGCTTTCAAAACAATTTTGAAATTGTGCGCTTTTTTACTTCTCATTACTGACTTCAGGATTTCTGATTCCTATCCTATCTTCAAACTGTTAAGTTTTTCAGAGTTACTTCATTATATAAAGTTGTTCTATTTCTGAATACTTGCTAAACCATTTTTCTAAAAACGATATGATAAAGTCCTATGAACTACTGGTTTTTTGTACTTACTTTTGGATTATTGAATTTCAAATAAACGCACTCCTGTTCAACTTACTGATTTTCTGAAAGTTCTCTAAATTGTTGTGTACTCCTGAAAGTTGGTATTTCTGAATCCCTCAGCCCCAGTTAAATCTTCTGCCTTCATCAAGGTTTTCCAACTCAAGTCCCTACTGTTTTACTAAAATTCCTATTTTCAAACCTTCGTTTAAGACTTTAATTGTGTTTGAGACGTGCCACTTACGTGCTTAATTGCGGAGGGACCTGTGAGCCTATTACTTGTCCTATGTGATCCTACTACACGTGTTTTACTTGTTTTGCACTGTCGCCTAGTATTTTATCCTTTACACCTGAGTCAGCCTAGTCCTCGCCTTGGTAGGATTAGTGGTCCTAATCACCCTCCAGGACTTATAGGATGGGACGAGTATTGGCACGCAATAAGCATTCGTGACCGACACATGCGTTTTAACTAACCTTTACGGGGTGGGAAGGGTAGAATACGGATATGATGACCGATGCGCTAATACCACGTGTAGCCGCCTCCCCGAGGTGTGACATACCGGGTATTGCATTGAAGTGATCCGTTTTACTTTAAACCTAGGACACTTCTTTTCAAATGTTTATGTTATTCAAAAACCTTTAAAGATTTTCATACTTGCTTTAAATCCCCTCATATGTGAACCTTATTTGTTACTTGCTTACCGTCCAAATTCACAAAACTTATTGGCTGAGACCCACAATTGTGGATCCTGAGGGGTGCCTAACACCTTTCCCTTGGGATAATATCAAGCCCTTACCCGTTCTCTGGTAATGCAAACTAGTCTACGAGTTATCAACTCTAGGTGCCCTAACGCACCGTTAAATCGTTAGGTGGCGACTCTTCCTTTTCTTTTAAAGGAGTTGTCCATAATGTCTTAACCCGATCTCTCCGTACCTAACCCGTGCGATAGAAAAAAGGGGACGCGACAACATGGCGACTCTGCTGGGGATATTCCCTAGGCTTATACCATTACAATATGCTCTGTGGGTTTGGACTTTTAATTGTCATTTAAATGCTTACACCTCTTCCTATGCCCCGTTATATGCCATTAATTGTTTAATTTTCGCAAATATTTATTTCACTTGAACGAAACTAACATATCTTCATGTTTTCTTTGTAACCGCTTTCAATTATAACTGTTGTATTTCCTTTCTTTACCGCTTTTCTCAACGTGAAAATACATGCCTATCTATTTTAATGCTTATTATCGCATATCATGCTCCGCATTCATATTACACTCGTGCCAAACAAATCCTATAGCAACGCTTACAATGAGTGGTTGCGCTCTTCCAATATCATCACCCCCTAAATTCGGAAAGGCGTATTTGCGGTAAAACTAGTCGATCAGCGGTGCAGTCGACTGTTCCGTGCCTTCCCCCCAGAGTTGTCCGCTCAAGGGTACCAGTCTAAAACCCCAATAGAAACCTTACTCTATTGTATGTTGCATGCATCATGGTCAAACCTAGCCGGGCTAACGTGTTGTCCGCACAATAGCTTTTAAGATAGCCTTGTCCTAAGTCCATTAGGTTTCCCTGGAATCCAAAAGGAAGCCTTCATGTTCTATGCATTTATTTGGAGAACTTAAATTCTCATTGCTAATTATTGGTGTTAAATAGTCGAGTCTGGTGGGGGTAAGGGCCTAACATGTTTATCTTGTAGAAATGAGGCACGAGGTCCCCAGATTTGGCATGGTCACCAACATCCACCCAAAGCTTTTGAACTGGTGGGAAGACCTTCATTCAAGCGACAAAACAACAGTCAGAAAACACCTGGGCAACTTGCCTTCTCTTTTGGACATTCATCCAAATAACATGATGATAGAGGTTGCTACCACACTCTGGGATTGTGATCGGTCGGTTTTTCCGATTCGGGAACAATGAAATGACATCGCTACTAGAGGAGATAGGGGGTATGGCTGGTTTACCTTGGGAATCTCAAGGGTTATTGATGCCTGAAAACCGAACAGGCCGGGGTTTTCTCAAGATGATGGGCTGAAGAAGAATCCGGATCTAGTCTGTTTGGAAAACTCATACATACCTTTTGACTACTTGTACAAGAGGTATGGCCGTAGTCAGTCCTACCACACATACCAGGAAGAATTCGCCCTCACCTCTCTAGGGCACATTCATCTCCGCGTATTCATCTTCATATTTTGCTTTTTGGGATTGATGGTCTTCCCGACAATGAAGGAGAGGATTCACACTAGGTTGGCCATGGTTACCAAGACTCTGATGGAAGGGATAAACAGACAGGATTTCAGCATTGTACCCATGATCATCGCATACATATACCGAGCCTTGGAAAACTATCAACGAGGAGCGAAACATTTTGAGGGTTGCAACCTGCTACTCCAGCTCTGGCTCACCGAGCATCTGCAAAGGGGTGATTACCGTCAAGACATACATAGGAGAGTTTGAGATGATCATATTTCTTTCCATCAACCGAAGCGTATGAACAACATCCCCGACATGTTGCACAGCCAGAAAATGCCAAAGGATGGGTTGAGTTATTGGGAGATTTGAACGAGAATCAAATTCAATGGATGTTCGAGTGGTTCCCGACCGACGAGTTCAACATTCGGACCAGAGATACCCCGTTCTTGATATTGATTGGTCTTAGGGGGACATACCCTTACGTCCAGATTCGAGTCATGAGGAAAGCAGGGAGGAAGCAAGTCATCCCAAGGGTCTAGAAAATGAGTCATCTTAGAGCGGACTTTCAAAACGACGACAGCCCTCACAAGTGTCAAGCTCAGCATTTGTGGCACTGCAGGATCCGTTTGGAGAAGGATACCATCGAACCTGACAGGTGTTGGTTGCTCTCCTTAATATTTGGGATGGTTGGAAGATAATTGGGGAGGAAATCTTGAGCCAGGATTCACTCAAGGACATAGGGTCATAGACGAGATGGCCTAGGCAACAACTAAGTTCAACCAGCTGCGCAAAAGGCTCTGTGACTGTGAAAACGATCATCACAAAATCCACATGGCTAACAAAAGGTTGATCGAGGAATGGAAGGACATGGCCATCACTTCCACCCAAAGTTTAGCACACATGGAACGAGGCATCGTTGACTTAGAAGAAAAATTCCTTAGGAGGATCGAAACTTGTCAAAAGACCGAGGGAGCTGAAGGAGAAATTCTAGCCAAGACCTATTCGCTGCTGGGACTTTGCGAGATGGGAATGTTGATCAAAGTAAGTAGAGGTGCCAAATCTGGGGAAGGTCCTTCTGGGACCAAATAGATAGGATTTGTCTTTACTTTGCTATTGATGTAATAAGGCTACTGGCCATTAGTGACATCTTATATTTTCGCATTTTTTAGTCAAGTTGAATTCGTCTATTTTGTCATCAATAAAATGAGGCATTTAGTATTTAAGTTCTCCAAATCAATTTGTCGCTAGGCCTACCTCGGGTGTCGCTCCTCCTTTTTCTATCGCACGGGTTAGGTACGGAGAGATCGAGTTAAGACATTATGGACAACTCCTTTAGAAGAAAAGGAAGAGTCGCCACCTAACGATTTAACGGTGCGTTAGGGCACCTAGAGTTGATAACTCATAGACTTGTCTGCATTATCAGAGAACGGGTAAGGGCTTGATATTATCCCAAGGGGAAGGTGTTAGGCACCCCTCAGAATCCATAATTGTGGGTCCCAGCCAATAAGTTTTGTGAATTTGGACGGTAAGCAAGTAACAAATAAGGTTCACATATGAGGGGATTTAAAACAAGTATGAAAATCTTTAAAGGTTTTGAATAACATAGATATTTTGAAAAGAAGTGTCCTAGGTTTAAAGTAATACGGATCACTTAAATGCAATACCCGATATGTCACACCTCGGGGAGGCGGCTACATGTGGTACTAGCGCACCGGTCATCATATTCGTATTCTACCCTCCCCACCCTGTAAAGGTTATTTAAAATGCGCGTGTTGGTCACGAATGCTTATTGCGTGCCGTTACCCGTCCCATCCTATAAGTCCTAGAGGGTGATTAGGACTACTAATCGTACCAAAGGCGGGGACTAGGCTGACTCAGGTGTAAAGGATAAAATACTAGGCGACAGTGCAAAACAAGAAGAACACATGTAGTGGGATCACATAAGACAAGTAATAGGCTCACAAGTCCCTCTGCAATTAAGCACATAAGTGGCACGTCTCAAACACAATTAAAGTCTCAAAAGAAGGTTTGAAAATAAGAGTTATTGAGTTGAAAATCAGTAGGTTTCAATAGTTTAGTAAAAGGATATGTTCTAAAAATTTAGTAGTGAAAGAAAGGGTTCAATTAAGACTGAGCAATTCAAAGGGGAATTGATTTTTCAGAAATGCATTAGCTTAGAGATAGTAGTAGGATTTAGAAGTACATAACGATTTAAAGTCTCCGGTAAAAACATGGATGAAAATCATCAAAGCATGGTTTTTGAAATAGTCGAGTGATTCAAAAGAAGAGTGACTAAAAATACACTATCTTAACGTAGAGTAGGAGTCCGCAGTTTAAAGAGAATTGTAGTAAAAGGAGTAGGTATATTGTTCTAGAAAAAATAGAGTAGCTTTAAAGAAATACAGAGCAAAGATTCAAAGTAGCATGATTTTGAGCAGAGTGTGATGACCCAAAAGGTCATCTTACATAATTTAAGCTGTATCTGTGTTCCGAGGCTGCGAGAGCCTCCGTTAGTCTCACCTCGATATGCGTGCGCAGCCCGGGCGTGTAGCTGGGAAGCTATTATGTGAAAATTTGATGAAAATGAGTTTTGATAATTAATAAATGACTATAGTTGTCTTTGGTCAACATTTCTGGTAAACGGACTTGGACCCGTGATTCGACGGTCCCGGAGGGTCCGTAGGAAAATATGGGACTTGGGCATACGCTCGGAATCGAATTCCGAGGTCCCATGCCCGAGAAATGAATTTTTAAAGAAAATTGTTTCCTGGAAATAATAAAGGATTTTGAAAATGAATAATTATGTGAAAACCGTGTTACCGGGCCTATATTATGGTTCCGGAGCCCGAAACAGGTTTATTTTATGTTATGTGACTTATCTGTGAAATTTGGTATAAAACGGACTTGAAATGACGTGATTCGGATTAAAAATGGGAAATTTAGAAGTTTATGAAGTTTGGGAAAATTCTATGAGTTTTAAGGTTTGATTCCTTATTTTTGGTGATATTTTGGGTGATTTAAAAGCTTGAATAAGTCTGTAGGATGTATTGGGAGACGTGTGTGTCTTTGGTTTTGAGACCCGAGGGCTCGGGTGAGTTCCGGGTAGCTAACGGGGTGTTAAAGAGTCAAAAATCTGGTGTAAGTTGCTGTTGCTGGTGTTTCAGGTTTTGCTCTATGCGATCGCGTAGGTCTATCTGCGATCGCATAGAGATAGGTGAAGGGGGAGGTCAGTTCCTCTATGCGATCGCATAGCACTGTTCGCGATCGCATAGAGGTATAGGATGTCTGGGCAGGGGCTGGCTAGGTACTCTACGCGATCGCAGGGTCTAGTTCGCGATCGCGCAAGGTGGGGTCTTTGGGCTTTGCGATCGCACTCACTTCTTCGCGATCGCAGTGAAGGGGGATCCAAGGCTCTTCTTCGCGATCGCATTCTTTCAGCCGCGATCGCAGTGCATGTTAACCAGACTCTCCGCGATCGCATTCCCTTTCCCGCGATCGCAATGTACATTTCCGCACAGTTATTTAGAAAGTCCAAAAACAGAACACTCTACACGGGATTTCATTATTTTCAGCCTCCT
>ML297663.1:0-18935 GCA_005239495.1 Nicotiana undulata
GTACGTCTTAGATCCGATCTATTGACATGTAAATAAATTTTAAACACGAAAAGTTCTGCCTAGAATTGTTATTGTCTTCCGCTGCGTGTTATGAACATCTATATGCAATCCTTCAATAAAGCACACGCAATTGTACTCTGGTAAAACTTTAGGTATAAGGAAATTACAGTTCACAATTCTTAATAAAATTATAAAACTAGTAAATTAGAAATTACAACTAAAGTAAAGTTTGACAACCAAAAAGTCACGATCAAATTTGATAATGACAAGCTAGTAAATTGTTTCCGTGTATTTCTTTTTGTTTTCTTACTGTTTGACAAACACTAGGAATTGAATTAAGATAATTATTATATTTTTTATTTGATAGAATGGCCAGTGAAGTTGGAAAGCTTTATCTAAACACAATCACTTTCATTAGCAACTTAAATAGGAATGCAAGTCATCTCTCCGAAGCCAATTTGGTTACGAGTTTTTAGAATAATTTCTCTGTCTAGTGAGTCATTGCACGTGAAAGAAAAGATCAACTTCAAAGTCTTCTAGTTGACGAATAATTGAAGTACATGAAAAGAGAAAATAAGATGAGAAAAAAAATAATTAAATGTTGAAGATATAGAATTGAAACTAAAATAAAGAAGGCAATCCGGTCAGGGTGGTACTGCGTTTTATCGCTGTCAAGCTCCCGATAGCGGGAGCACGACCAGTCAAAGAAGAATCCATGCCAAGTGCTAGTGCAGGCGCATAGTCAAGGTCTTTCTTGCGTGCCTAACATCCACTCCTTCTAGTAAAGTGCCTTACAGGAACTGGCCTGGAACTATATGTAAGGGCACTCTCATTCACTGGCTGCAAGAAAACAACTTATTTTTCTAAGTCTCTTTAAAAGAGATAGCTTTCACATTCACTTGCCCTAGAACCTGCTTTTTATTAATCAGCTATTCCTAGTATTTTTATTGTTACTAGCCAGAGAAATTAAAATATAGAAAGTGAAGTTAAAACGTTGACTTTGACAAGAGAGATGAAAAAGAATTCCTGTCGTTAGATGTAAATCCCACTAAACTAGACCCAATGTCCCGGGGTTTCGGGGACTCATTCTAATTGAAATAAGGGAAGGATCTTAACCAACTTTCAAATATTCTATTTTAGGGAAGCCAAAAAAAGTAAGCGTCTAGCGCGAAAGGTTGTTTCTACGTACTTGTCCACGACAAGTGACATCTTCAGGTCCGCGTAAGGGAAGATAGTTCTAACTATGACGAAGTATAAGATTTAAGTTGCTATTATATATACCCGGGGTGGCAATCGAGTTGGATATGGGAGAGTCGAAAATGAATAATACAAAAACGGATAAAATATTTGACCCTATATATTTAATACATATAATAATGGATTAATCGATGGATAATATAGATATCGATATTATTCATGGCTTCTTGAATATAATCACTTTTGGAGAATTCTCAGTCTCTCAAACTTGAGGAATTCAGCCTATTTCTCGGTGAATAATATATACGGCTATGTAAATTTCATTATAAGCAGTACGACTCAATCCGAACTCAAACATATAACATTAAATTTTAAGTTTAGAAGATTATGTAAATTTAATTTGAATGAACTTAAGCTAATAATTTAAGAAAATTTCATTTAGCTCTACTTTTTTTTCTTCAAGAAGTAACATAGAAAATGAGAGAATCTGGTACTGTTACGTAACTTGGATTTTGACATGTATTTAACCTATTTTAAGTTTTTCACCGTTCCAATTTTAACCCTAGCAGACTTACCCAGTAGGAATCATAACCTATTTATTGACTTGATTTGTTTTAATGCACTAACAAATATCTAATTGCCATTTTCCACTAGACAGATAATGATTCTATGTTAAATTCTCTTATTTCAACAACAATAATAATGCAGTAGAATTTCACTAATGGCCGGGATGGGAAAGGTAGAGTTTATGCCGATTTTATCCATACTTCGAAGAAATAGAGAAGCTGTTTTCGGAAGACCTTCAGTTCAGAGACAATAGATTCGTAACAATAATATAAACTAAAAAAATAATATCAGCGTCGTAAAATACAACAAATAAATGAAAAGGCCAAAATATGAAAGACATAAAAAATGTGAAACAAAACAGCTAGCAGTCTTAGACAAAATAATATCAGACTAGCCGGCGCAGAGAGGAGAAACGCTCGACTACCCCTAACATATAACCCTAATGCTCGACCTTCACACCTTCATATCATGGGCCATGTCCTCGGAAATCTTAAACCGCGTCATGTCCTGCTTGATCATCTCGCACCAATACTTCTTAAATCGGTCTCTACCTCTTCCCCTACATACCAGAGCCACCCGCTCACACCTCCTAACCGAAGTATCTAGGCTCATCCGCACGTGCCCGAACCATTTAAGCCTCGTTTTCACGCCCACCCTCTCCCGAACATCCTCATTCCTAATCTTATACATCCTAGTGCGCACACTTTTAACATCCTCATTTCTGTTATTTTCATCTCTTAAATATGTAAAATCTTAGGCCAACACTAGTTTTATACAACATGACCGATCTAATCACCCTTATGTAAAACTTACCTAAATTCTCTTATTTTCTTTTAAGTAATTAAAAATGATAGTTCAGTGTCCTAACTTTCGCTATGTTCGAATTAAAAAAAATTACTTTTTTTATATTTTCTAATTTCGCTTAAATTTTTTTTTATCATATCCATATTGTTCTAGCGTGGTTTGGCTTGGCCACTCTATTCGGTATGTCATATTGTCAATTCAGTCTGATCAAACGACTCACTAGTCACTACTCACTACGACATGTGTGGTGGTAATATTGCCATCATTTCTGTAACACTCAAACAATATGTAGCACCGCCTTTGGTATGTCTACCGATTCTGGCACTTGGCACGGCCTTTAAGGTGTCTTTGGTTACTTCATTTTATGGGATTGTTGACTAATACAGGGCCCATTATACACACGTTATGGTGTCAGTAAGGAAATATTAATTTAATGTGTTTGCATTTGTGCGCTCGTGACTATTCTCAAACCATTGTTACCACGTCATAGCGGTAATTTTTGTCACGAACTTCCCATTATTCATGCATGCAGCTCTACTTTCAAGAACTGACTTTTTCAATTTTTGTTCAATCAGTTATCGCTGGGGCGACAAACGGGCCGGTCAAATTAGATATTGATGGGGTCGAAAACGAATAATAAATTTTAAATTCATATTTGTTTAGATAAGAAATGAGTTAATCGATAAATAATATAAATATTTATATTATTCATCGCTTTTTGAATATAATTACTTTTGAGAGAAATCATAATCTTCCAAACTTGAAAATTTCTCAATTTAAGGCTTACAAATATAAAATTTAAATCTATTGGTTATCTATTTTTTAAGTGGATGATATGATTCTAATTTATATTTGACTCATTTTTAAAAAGTTTATTATCCAACTCATTTTTAGTGAATATCATGGATAAATAATTATTATTTTTAATTATTTTGACACAACTTATCACTAATAATTCCAACCATGAGCTCAAGTCAGTTTACTACAATGGAAAGATTAGGTGGAATGGGTCTGTGAGAGGGGGATGGGGGTGGAGTGACAGAAAATTACAACCAATAAGTTTGTACTCAAATTGTGACTAGTAGATATTTTAATTCGGCTGACAAAGACTCGGAATGAATTAAGATAAATTCTATTTTGTAAAATACTGCGCCCAGTAAAGTTGGAAACCTTAATCTAAACAATCACTCGTATTAACAACTTAAGTAAGTATTAGTTTCTAAATCAGATTAGATCCTAATTTTACAATTAATAATAATTTATCGCACGTGAATTCTATCCAAAAGGTTAGAAGGCCCACCATCCACTCAAAGTCATAAAATACAGTTGAAAAAGCTAACTAAAATACGTGAAAAAGATAGGGAAAAAAAGACTTAAACGGTGAACATATATAAAGAATGATTAGGCCTAGTAATATAAAGAATGATTAGGATAAGGAAAGAGAATCCAATTTTATCCAATTTATGTCATATTTCAAATCTCTTAAATTATCACATCCAAACCTCCTATTTAGTTTAACCTGAACGAATGTATACATACTTTAGTCTAAATACAAGATCTTATTACTTTCAACAAACATCTTATAAACTGTGCTGTGAAAAAAAGAAGAAGAAAAAATCAAGAGCGGCCATTGTTGTTTAAAAAACCATGGAAAATTTTGGTATGCACATGCTTGTTGGGCGATGGTTTATGGTATTTGCTTCACTTTTGATCTTGTCGGTCGCAGGTGGTACATATATATTTGGACTCTACTCTGAAGAAGTGAAGAAATCATTAGGTTATGATCAAACAACCTTAAACTTACTTGGTTTTTTCAAAGACTTAGGTGCAAACGTTGGAATTATTTCTGGTCTAATTAATGAAGTCACCCCACCTTGGGTTGTTCTACTTCTTGGTTCATTTATGAACTTTTCAGGGTATTTTTCTATATGGTTAGCAACTACTGGGAAATTAACTAAACCAAAAGTTTGGCAGATGTGTTTTTGTATATTTATAGGTGCAAATTCTCAGACTTTTGCTAATACTGGTGTTTTAGTTACTTGTGTCAAGAATTTCCCTGAAAGTAGGGGAATTGTGATTGGACTTTTAAAGGGATTTGTTGGTTTAAGTGGTGCTATACTTACACAATTATATCATGCTTTTTATGGGAATAATGGGAAATCTTTAATCTTACTTATTGCTTGGCTTCCTGCTGTTGTTTCCTGTGTTTTTCTTAGAGTTATTAGGGTTATGAAAGTTACTAGACAAGAAAATGAGCTCAAGATTTTTTACCAACTTTTGTTTATGTCACTTGGTTTAGCTGGTTTTCTTATGGTTATAATTATAGTGCAAAATAGGGTTGAGTTTAACAATGTTGGTTATTGGTCAACTGCTGGTGTTATTCTTGTTTTGTTATTTGCTCCTATGATTCTTGTTATAAGAGAGGAATTGAAACTATGGGATACAAAGAAACAAAGTTCAAGTCATCCTATAGAAGTCAAAGTTGTAGGAATTGAGACACCACTTCAATCTTCAGCAACTGTTGTATCAACTAATAATCAGACAGATCAAGTTTCTTTCTTTTCGAACGTGTTTAAGCCGCCAGAAAGGGGTGAGGATTATACTATACTACAAGCAGTTTTCAGTATAGATATGTTGATTTTGTTCATTGCTACAATATTTGGAGCAGGGGGACTTTTAACAGCTATGGATAATTTAGGCCAAATTGGTAAAGCCTTAGGTTATCCTAAAACAAGTATAACTACATTTGTGTCACTTGTGAGTATATGGGGTTATCTCGGACGAGTAGCTTCTGGATTCGCGTCTGAGATTTTCTTGGAAAAGTACAAGTTTCCGCGTCCATTGATGCTTACATTGGTTCTTCTACTCTCTTGTATTGGCCATGTTTTGATTGCATTTGGTGTAACGAATACTCTGTATGTCGCGTCCGTGCTAACGGGGTTCTGTTTTGGTGCTCTGTGGCCTTTGATATTTGCAATCATATCTGAACTATTTGGACTTAAGCATTACTCAACATTGCTAAATTTTGGTGGTGCTGCTAGCCCAATTGGAGCTTATATATTCAATGTTAAAGTAGCTGGGAATTTGTATGATAAAGAGGCTATTAAGCAAATGGCAGCTCATGGTATTATTAGGAAGCCAGGGGAAGATTTGAGTTGCACTGGAGTTGATTGTTATAAGTTGGCTTTTTTTATAATAGCAGCATCTACTTTTGTGGGGTTTATTGTTTCTTTGGTTTTGGTGCTAAGAACATTCAACTTTTATAAAGGGGATATTTATAAGAAGTTTAGAGAACAAGGTAAAGCAGTGGATGCTACAAATGGTGATGCTTCATCATAAAAAAAAAACATAGATACAAGCCAAGATTTTGTTGTTTTGAGGCTGGAATTTGCCAATGCAATTGAGTGTTGTTATTCATTCTGCAAATGTGTGACTTCTTGTGGTTAAAGGTGTGTACAAAGGGGGGGGGGGGGGGGGGGGGGGGGGGGGGGGGAGAATTTATGTAATTGAAGATTTCTTTAACTAAAGTTGTGTAGAATCAAAGTTTAGAAAGTCATTAATAACAAAGATTTACAAGCCAACAGCCCAAACAGTAAATTTCTGTTCCAAACATAGCATGCCTAGTTACAAGTTTTACTGTTTGTTGGCATATTGCTGTAATTTCTATATAGGAAAACATTTCTATATTTCCCAGACCTGTAATGGTTCTGGAAAAGAAGTACTCTACTTTCATCTTTAGACTTGACATTGCCGAATATACAGTTGGTCTACTGCCCATCTTTAAATGAATGGTTGGTCACCTGGGTACGTAGCCGCCTTTGTTAGGGAGCGCTTTTCCCTCAACGTGAGACTTTCTAGCGCGAATTCGGATTTAATCGGGTCTCAATGTGGGTACCGGACACCGGACGGACCATTTGTCTAGGTAGTACTGCCAAATGGTTAAAAAATAGTTATCCACTCATATAATTTATTAAAAATTGGGTTGGATAATGAACTTTTAAAAAACGTATCAAATATGGATAAGAATCATATTATTCACTAAGAAAATGGATAACCAATGAATAACTAATGGGTTTAACTTTTATATTAAAGCCTCAAATTGTGGGTTAGTCAAGTTTAGGAGACTAGAAATTCTCCCCAAAAGTGATCACATTCAAAAAGTAATGGATAATAAGGATATTTATATTATCTATCAGTTAACTCATTTTTTATTAAATATGTATCGAGTAATTTATCTATTTTTGCATTAACTATTTTGACCTGCTCATATCCGACTCAACCCGACCGTTTGCCACCTCTGATCTTAAGTTACTGTTTTATTTAGTTCTCATAGGTAACGGTTAAGGAGAAATAATCCAGGAAGAAATTGTCTTCCTGTGTGTCTCAATTGTTCTCATATTTGATCAAATTGAATAATATTGCCTCGTACAAATATCTCACAAATATGAGCTGAAATTCGTAGTAATGTCGGATCCAAATAAGCTGTGCTGAGTAGGAAAGCACTATTATAAAAACTACTGTTCCAGTGAAGGAAAGCGTTTATCTTCATCTGGTGTTTGCACCAATAAAATAATTGTATGACATGTGTCGTTATATACACTACCATTACTTACTTATATTAATTAATTTAATGTGTACTCAATTTTATCACCTAACTATGATAAAGGTGCGAGTATATTCTTTTCAATGTGTATTGAAGAGAATTATCAAGAGAAATTAGGTAAAATCAAAGTCGTGAGAAACAATTTAATATTTATCATGACGTTGAGATATATTAAGGGCACGTTTGATTAAATTTCGGTATTATTTATTCTTCATTCTGTTACATTTTTATTTTGGGTACGTGTAATGCTAATATAATTTTATACTAAAATCGTGATACAATTTTACAGTCAAAAATCTCTGTAACAACTTCGTTTGTTTCGAATATTTTTGGATGTTATAGCGAAATTGTTTAACCAAAATATTAGATTCTCAGTCAAAACCTGTTTTTAGAAGAACTCGGGTTATTGATAACCAAGAAATTCCGAACTTTCTCAATTATAAGAAAGGAAATAAATGTAAGAAATGCAAAAGTAATCGATTAAAGCAATGATATTCAGAACGTGTCCTTACAAGTGAAATTCTCCTCCGAATTTACAAATATAACGTTTCTTTCCTTTTATGACCGAATCATCATGAGCATTAATGAAATTAATGAACCGTTATAATTGACAATCGTAACTGTTTATGAAGATTCTGTAATTGTTCTTATTCTTCCCCCTCATTAATTAGAGGTTCACGAATCTTACCTTTTTACTGTCTTGATTCATTCCGCATGTGTCTCTTTACTTAATAATTTAGGCTCGAGCAATGGTACCCTTTCGTCTCGTGAGTGATTTTCTTGTACCTATTGTAACTCGTGTATCTTTTAATGCAATGCTCCAGTTGTCATCTTCTTACTGATCCACGTATCATGCCATGTCAACCACATATAATTCCACGTGTAATATTTATTTTCTACTAATACAAATAGTCCCCTCACTTGCCGAATATTCTGCAATTGAATATTTGGGAAGTGGTACATATTTATGGCGGAATTTTTTTGTCGTCGTTTCTCATGTATCATTGTGTCTTCTTCAGAACCAACGCGTCATTTGTCACTTCCATTTAATGCATGTGTCACGTGGCCTTTATCGATTGGGTATGCGACTCTTCAGCGGTTTTTAGGGCTTTTTTACGGCTGCGTCAGTCACGAAGTGGCTGTTTCATTATGGTGTTTCCATTATGACCCCTTTACATGACGATTGTTTCTTCTTATAAATACCTCATGTGACTTTGCTTTCAAGAAAACCTTCAATCTACAGTGTTCTTCTTCCATAATAGTTCTTATTCATCAGCATGTATTATTTTCTTATACAACCATGTCTTCATCAAACCCCGATCCTCGTAGAGTAGTAATTGTAGATGAATTTCCCCCTTCAACTGCTCATGTTAGGAGTAGAAGAGGCGGTAGGTTGCGTAGCTTAGGATCTTTATCTGTTCGTAGTTCTACTTCTCAACCCAGCGTTGTTACCCCTTCTTCTTCTAGAACTAGGTCTTCTTCAACTCATAGATCTTTTGCCAGAAACAGGGATTCGAGTGAACCTATTCGAGAAACAACTGTTGATGAAATTATTCCTGCAGAATTTTCTTTCTCCTCTGATCGTGAATCGATTAGAAACCAAGTTACTTCTATGACATCCCATGATCGTGCCGATGTATATCCTTCTCAGATTACTAATGGCTTGATTTCTTTTGTGCGAAGAGAATGTCACTGGAGATCTGATTTTCCAATTTTAGTTCCTGGTCCAAACCAAAGGATCACTTCGTACCAAGCTGGTTATTCTTTTGTTTACATATATCTTTTTATATTAGGTTTCAGACCACCTATTGACCCAGCCATCATAGAATTTTGCGGTTTCTTTAACGTTTGCTTAGGACAGATTGGTCCTATCGTATGGAGAGTTGTTGCATATTTAAGATACCTGTCTAATTTGGCCTCTTTATCCTTCACCTTTCAACACTTGCTTCATCTTTATTCCCCTAAGTTGTTTCGTTCAGGGGTTTTTACTCTCGTGGCCAGGAGTAAAAGGGTTTTGGTTAGTCTTGAAGATGATAAAGATCATGGATGGTATGCCTATTTTGTTGTTTCTCCCACAAATGGTTTAATGGATGAAGAGAACATGCCTTTTCTAGAAAAATGGAACTTTGCACGTAAGCTTTTTTTAGATACCTTTCTTATCTTTTATGAAGGAAGAAGAAACTTACAATCTCGTGGCTATTTTTTCTCTTTTTAGCAACCATGGAAGTTGTTGAAGAAATACCAAACTTCCGTGCTTGGGTAGAAAAATTGTTGTCGGTTGCTCCTATGGAAGGAAGGTCTTGGAAGTACCTTTCTCATAGGTTTGGTTGGAAAGTTCAAACTCATGGTATTCTTCCCTTTAATTTTCTACCTTCCTTTCATATTTATTTGGAGATTTACTAACTTCTTCTTCTGCTGGGGTTTCCCATTCGGGGCGTTAGTGTCGCGTCTATTGCTTCATCAAAACTTTCTTTGTCCATTGTCAAGAGATGATTTTAAGTTCTTCGTCAAAGAGAAAAAAGCATAGAGAGCTCATGATTCTGAGGGTGAAGAGGAACGAGAGGAGGGCTCCTTAGTGCGCAAACTTCGGGCTAGGAGGCGCGTTGTTTCCGATGATGAAGCCACCCCTCCTCCAAGTTTAGTTCCCGTGCATGATCCTGAAAGTGCCACTTTGGTGAGCTCTGATGAAGAGATGATTGCTACACCTCGTGACTCTACAGAACTGTTATTTTCCCATGGGTTTGATAGTGAAGATTTTGGCTTAGTTTCTGAAGAAGCACCCCTTGCCTCCTTTCCAATGTCTGCTCCTATTAGTTCTCAGTTTTCCGCACCCGTTGTTGCTGCCAATGTTCCTCTCGTGGTTGTTTTCACTTCCTCAACTGTCCCTTTTGTTACGATTTCTCATGTTGAAGTTGGTTCTTCCATTAGCAGTAGGATGATGAAAAAAGTTATCATTGAAGTCCCCGAGGATGGTAATCTTTTGAAGAAGTCTGGTCAAGCTGATGTATGGCTGAAATTGCTCATTGGCCCAGTTGAGAAGTCTAAGTTGGAAAGCCACAGCTCTTTGACATGGATGAATGACATTGTCTATTCATCTTTGAAGGTATAAGCCTTAGATTTTCCCTTTATTTTCCTCGTGCCTTTTTATCTTTTGTTTGATAATCACTTTTTTCTTTCTTTTGTAGATCAACTTGATAGGCACGAAGCTGATGAAGAGAATTGTTCATACTGAGCAGTTAGTCAACGACTATCATACGGAAGCGGACAACTGGAAAGAATAGTTTGAAGGCCTTCAGTTAGAAAAAGAAGTTTTAGATTAGGAGAAGTGCGCTTTGGAATAACAAGTGAAAGTGATAGCAGCAGAATTAGCGATTGAAAAATCCTCTTCCAGTCAAGTGGGAAGGGATAAAGACATCCTTGAGTCTTCATTTGTTGAGCAGCTTTCTAAAGCTACCGAAGAAATTAGGGGTTTAAAAGAACTGCGTAATCATAAGGAGGTCCATGCTGGGGAGCTTGTTCAAACACTCACTCGGGCTCAAGAAGACCTTCGTGCATCTTCTAACAAGGTCCAGTTCTTGGAGAGATCACTCGCCCCTTTGAAGGCTTCTTATGATGCTGCTTTGACTGAAGGAGAGGAGTTGAAGGCTGAAATTGAGCAATGGGAGAGGGATTATGAGGCCCTTGAAGATAAATCAACTCTGGATGTAAGCTAGGCTTTTTTGAACACGCGCCTCGAGACTTTGATGGAGGCTAGCCAGAGAGGCTTTGACTTGACTGCTGAGATTGCAAAAACTAAGGAAACCATTGAAAAAACTCAACAGAGTCAAAAGTTTTCCTTACCTGAGGTCGGCATTCCCGAGGGTGATGAACTTACTCATGGTGAAGTTGATGTTCAAGCTTCTTCTGCTCAAGTCGGACCTTCTCCTACTGCTGATGATGCCATCTTGAATTCTCCCGCTGCTGATAGTACTATCTTAGACTTTGTCGCATAGTGAACTTGTATTTGGAAAGTGTGTTTGTGTTTTTTTTTTTTGAAATGGTTGGCAAGTTTTACCCCTGGTCCGTTTTGAGGTTCATTATGAAATACTTTGGTTTGAACTAAGTTTATACTTAGTTTTAATCGGGTTTAATATATAATATTTCATTTTGAGTTTATGTTCTACTCTTTTAATTTTAATTTAAAAATGCTTTAGTATTTCGTGATTTTTTTGGATAAGGAGGAATTTTTATAAAAGAGGGTCATTTTATAAACGACACTTAATGAAGAAGACGTCTTAACTTCATAATGGTGTAAACATATGAAAGAAGTAGTAAAATACATATTTCAAAGAAATTTCTTGAATAATTTGAAGAAGTTTTGTATTTTGAACTTTCAAATTATACAACACTTTATATGTATTCATGTAACATCTACAACTCTTTCATAATTATTTTCTTTACAACAGATTTCACAGAATTCTAGGGTATAATTTGCAACCCGTTACTAAATATTGCCTTTAACCTAAGTACTCGTAAGATATTGTAATTTACATTTGCGAGTGTATACTTCATCATAGGTTTTTGAATCAGGCTTGTGTTTTTGGCTCTTGATTTGCTCTTAATTTTTGATTTATTGGGTAGATTGATCTAGGCTTGACTCGAATTCTGACTTTTCTAGTATTCCTTGCCTTCCATAGTCCCCCAAGTGTTAGATATTTGAAGTATGAAATCTAGAACACTTGATCATTTCTTCCATGTGGTTCATTCCCTGAAAAGAAAAATACATAAGGGATTCGGAGGTATAGTTTTAGATGATGACTGCTTAACCCTTTTATTTCTATCAGAAAGGTTGCAACCCTAGACCGGAATAGTTTTGTATCCCGCGTGTCTTTCAGGTCTAAAATCATCATTTGGTGTGGGCTAAATTTTTACCTATCATCTAAAATTGTTAGTATAATATTAACTGAACGAAACAAAATTTTTAGTTAAGTGATACCTGATCGTGGGTATTTCCCTCGTTTTAGAAATAATATTTCTTCAAATGAATAGCATTCCAATTTGAAGGTAACACCTTGTCGTCCATGGTTTCTAACTCGTAAGCACCCTTTCCAGCGATCCCTCGAACTTTATAAGGACCTCCCCAATTTGGGTTCAACTTCCCTGCTCCAGTTGTTTTTGTTGATTGAAAACCCATTTTGAGAACAAAGTCCCCAATCTTGAAGTATCTGAGATGGGTCTTCCTGTTATAGTATCGTTCAATGATTTGCTTTTGTGCTTCCATTCTTATTAGAGCTGCTTCTCTTCTTTGCTCAAGTAAATTCAAGTTCGTTCTTAATTCTTCATCATTTAATTCTTCCGTTGCTTGTGTGAATCTCGTACTTGGCTCTCCTATTTCAACTAGGATTAAGGCTTCTGAGCCATAAACAAGTGAAAATGGCATTTCCCCCGTACCTGTCTTTGCAGTTGTTCTATAAGCCCATAACTCCTGGCAACACCTCAGGCCAATTGCCTTTTGATTCTTCTAATCTTTTCTTCAAATTATTGATAATAATCTTATTTGTTGACTCAGCTTGTCCATTTGCCACAGATGATAGGGTGAGGAGGTTATTCTTTTGATTTACCAACTTTGAAAGAATTCTATGACTTTCGAGCCTATAAACTTTGGGCCATTATCACATACAATTTCTTTTGGCACCCCGAATCGGCATATAATATTTTGCCAAATAAAATCCAGTACCTCTTTTTCTCGCATCTGTTTGAAAGCTCCTGCCTCTACCCATTTGAAAAAATAATCCGTTAATACTAACAAAAATCGTACCTTTCCTTTAGCTTGTGGCAATATAGAAATCGTATCTTTCGTTAATACTAACAAAAATCGTACTAATACATAAGTGATGTTACATAGAACATATATTATAACATAACATGAAAATTGGTTCCGGAAAAGCTTGACTTTTATAGTGAAGTGTTGTTATTAGGGATACTGTTATAGAGAGTTCTTACAAAATACCACATTCAATCTAGGATATTAATCCAACAATTAATTACCCTCGGATAAAATTGGTCTGAACTACAACAATATTCTTTAGACTATATGACATGTCAATTTTGAAATATGGAATTTGGATGCAAATTAAGGAAATAAAAAGGAGAAACGTATAACTTTTGAAAACGTATCTATCATGGAGCACAAAGCATGTCAAATGTCAATATATATGATAACCTATTGCAGTGAAGAAGAAAAGATCTAAGATAAGTGGACAGTTTCATTTTCAAGATATTGATTAAGATAAGACTCCTAGAATTGTACTTCAAAACTAGGTGTCGTGTGGAAAATATTTAAAAACCAAAACTGTTAGAAAAAAAATCTTATTTTGACAATAACCCCAATAGAGTTTTCTTGAAACTGAAAATAGATTTTGGTTGATTTTGAAGGGGGGAAAAAAAGAATTTGAAAACAATTGTTTAAAAAAAATTCGCGCGTGCTTTGCTTATCTAAGCTTGTTTGTGACGTTAATAAAAAAGTTTATCTTTAGAAAAGGTATAATAATGTCTTCACATATGCATGAAATATTATCCAAAAATCCAAGTTGTTTATCTAATCTGAAACTAAATCATAAAGCCGAAATAAGTCTTCTCAGCTAACCAAAACATGTCAGGATCACGCTGAAATCACAGCTGCAAAAGGATAAGAAGAAGTAGTTGATAGAGAAACTAGAACTCATACAGCCACAATGCGCAAACCAAAATAGAAGAAATTATTTCGTAGCAAAATTGCTTTGTTATATGAGATATTTACCTCGTTATATTATAATAAAAATTTATTTACCAATTTTATTTAGCTTCCTTAAAAAATATATTTTCTATCTATATTTACTATTTATATACAAAAAACAGGGGCGACGAGGCTTTTAGGAGAAACAATTTGGGCCTTTTCCTGATAGACGATTGGGCTTACGCCTATACTACTGGCATAATTTCACAAATAGCCTATATTGAGGTCACTATCCTGTTTTAAAAGTTTTTTTAACATACTTATGTGATTAACAATCGGAAGAATGGGAAAATACCGATGTTTACCCTAAAATTCGAGTATCAATTAAACTTGTATTGTGATTTTAAGTATACACGATCTAATCCAATAAATAATGAATTAAATGAATAAATTGAACAACAAAATAAAACCAAACCATAATTGTAGCAGTGTATCAACCTCGACTCGAGATGGTCTCGAGGTTGGATGATAAGAACAATGAAGAAAAGTAGTGAACAGTAATGAACAGTAAGAGAAATAGAGCAACTTATATATTCTTTATCAGTGAATAATAATGTCCTACAAATGAATGGGGTCCCTCTTTATATAGTAGAGAAATTCTAAATAAGGTACAATTCTAATAACGGAAATAAATTTCATGTGTAAATAACCGCTTGATTCGATTTGTTCCGGAATTTCCGTCGAGATCTTCGGTCGGTTGCTAATATCTCGCCATTCCGTTATTATGCCTTACTCAAAGTCGGGCATGCTCGGTCTCGATCTTTAGCGAGCACTTCGGTCTTCCCGTTTCATACTCTGTCATCGAGCTCGAGCCAGGTCCATTACGAGCTTACTCTCGAGGCAGTTCCTCGTGTCTATGAAATCGGACATATCCGACTTCAACCGTATACAGATAGCCCCCGCGTTTCATAGAGTAAAACGATAAGAAACGATTTGAGCCTCAATTCTCTGATACCTTGATCATAACGTCAACCCCATGACATCAGCGACAGAAGTGACTGAAGGGGTGCGTCTGCACAATTCCCAAGGTCATTAATTAACGATAGCTGACGGTCGGCCACTAGTTCTCTCAAACCGTCGAAATGGCCACTATAAATTGATCAATTTCACAATGTTTTCAAATTTTACTTCCAAAACCTTTTCCCAAATCTCTACAAGCTTCTCTATTCTCTTAAAGTTCATCTTCTTCGTCAGCTTGCGTTTACCATAATATCAGTTCTTTCTTCTTTCATGAACTTCATATAGCGATGGCTAAAACATCAAAGACCTTCCCTCAAAAAGAAAAAGCCTCCTCATCGTGGCCGGCCGGCGATAAAACGTCGGTGGAGCCTCGTATTGAAGAGTGCATTACTGGGCCATGCAAACTGACTTCCGACTTTAAAGTCGAAAAACCCTCCTCAGTTCCTAGCCGATGTGAGCTCATATCCCGATACATCTGTTCGATATCTAAAGACGATCTTGAGCAGGTGAAAAAGGATTGTAACTGGGATAACAAAGAGGTGGTGATTCCTTCCCATGAGAAGGACATCACTACCCATATGAAAGGGTTTTTAAGTGTGTACACTCACCCTTTCACATTGGGCCCCGTAGATCTGTTCATACTCAATTTTTGCCGCCAATATCGGGTGACCATTGGCCAGATCTATCCCTCCTTTTGGCATATCGTCATTTTGCTCAGATTCTTTTTGAGCAAGGTCGAGGGGATGTCTTTCACCCTCGACCATTTGATCAGGTTATACAGCCGTCTTTATCGAGGTGGATTGATAAGGCTCCAGCGTCGGGCCACAAAAGTATTGTTCTCGAGCATAGACGAGGACAAGGACCGAGGGTGGATGGGCCGATTTTTCCGAATCAAGTCCTCCGATCTGATCCCCACCGAGAAAATGCCATTCCCCGAGGAATGGAACATGAAACATAAGTATAGTCTCATCGATGTGTTTATCGTTTTGCTTTCTTTATTCCTTTCTGACATAAGTTCTTATTCATGGTGCAGCTTCCCCTTGGTTTACTGGTACGATTCCGGACCTCGCAGGCTGGTTTCGACAACTGGCCTCCACCTCTTCATATATTTAGGGTTGTTGGTGCGATTTGGTCAGGGGTCGGTGGGAGGCTAAAAACCACAGCGAGTTCCTTTGCCTGTACATTGATGCTTCCCTGTAAAATACTTCTTTTAACTTAGTTTCTCTTCATACAGGTCTCAGAGACAACGTTGTCATGAGGCCACCTCCACCTGGGGAAGAGGAGCTTTCGAAGCCGACCAAAGAGAAGAAGAGGAAAAGGGCCTCGCCTCCAGATACTTCGAAGCCCAGGAAAAGTAGGGCTCGAAAATCGAAGGCTGGCCCTTTAGTTTTATCTGCCAATGTTGTCCAACAACTTCGTGTGGAGGACGATGAAGGTGAGGATGCCGATTGCTTGTTGGTAGCTCGGAAAAGGGGAAGCACTGAAGCTTCAAAGACTGCTGAGCTGGTGGCGGTCGAAGCGGTTCGATCTCGGACCGAAGAAATATCAAAAGAAGGTCTGAGCAGAGTCCCCAAGCCATCGAGTGGTGAAAACGTCCCCCGCCATGATGAACAACCGGCGAGTGTACCCGAAGGGCCTAGATCTGAGGCCCTTCAAAGAGGAGAGAATGTCCCAAGCGACTCGCTTGGGATAATTAATATTGACAATTCGCCGCCCGACCCCACATTCTCTGAAGGGCAGTTTTAAGATGCTCGAGCTATGGAGACTCCCGATGTGGGGACGGACCACGAAGGGAATGATATATTCCACGGGTGCTTTATGGTGTTCGATGATGGTCCCGACCTGGATCCATCGCTTCTTTTTGACGAGGCTCAACGGCTTCTGAAACAAGTAAGTTTTAGCCTCTGTAATTATGCTTGTGTTTTATTCTCATTTCTCCAAGCCTGATTTCCTCCTTTGTGTACAGGCTATGGCGCTCCATCGAGAAGTGTCTTACGAATCCCGGGCTAAGCTGACCCGATGTGAGGCTGAACTCAAGAAACTCATGGAGGAGAGAGACGTCCTCAAACTCTTCTATGTACAAAAAGAAGAGGAGATCAGAAGCCTCTGAGCCGAACTGACAAGGGCTCATCAAGAACAGACAGAGCTCATCGAACGGGTAATGTAACTTTTTGGGAGCTTTTTATGTATTAACTTGACATTAGTGATTAACACTTGACTTTGCAGGGCCAACAGAAGGGCAAATTGGTCGAGCATCTTCGTGAGGAGGCCAAGATGAAGGAGGCAGAGACTCTGGGGTGGAAGCAGAACATGGATCGCCTTGCCTTGGAGAAAGATGTGGTTCGGTCCCAACTGACTTCGGTTGAGCATCAACTCCAAAGTATGAAGGAGGAAAACTTGGCCCAAGCCCAGAAGATTGAAGAGCTCGAGGCTAAGTTGGCCACTGAGTTTGCAAGGGCCAAATCTGAGGCGGAGGCGCTTGTGGACTCTTACCGAGCCGACGCCGAAGCTGCTAACATTCGGGCACAGGAGATCTCTGTTGCTGATGAAGTCAAGTTGTCTTGTGTTGTCGATCACGCTAGGCGCCAATCCTAGAGGCAGACTCTCGAGGAAGTACATGCTTGGGGTTTTGACCTCTCGGCTGATATCGAGAGTGCAAACGTTTTGGAGGACGAGGCCGCAGCCTTACTCTCCGATGATGAAGACTCGGTGAGTGGATCTGATAGCAGAGGAGATGAGTATGGAATCTCCAACGATGTGGCTCCCGAAGATGCAGCTCCCAAAGCGGATTAGGTACTTATGATTTTTCTTCTTTTGTGTTTATTCTTTGCTTTTTGTGTAAGACCATGTGTGATCTTTGTAAATACCTTCTATATATAAAAAGATCCCTTTCTTTCCATTTTGTCTCTGATAAATTCTGCTTTGTTTTTGCCTTGTGAAAATTTTATTGTTGTAGTCTTTGTAGTCGAATGAACACTAGTTCGAACTTAAAACAAACACTTAGGTTTTTTAGGTAAGTAAAAGCGAGTCCCCGAGCTCAATAATATGTTCGAGATTTTGGATGGATTAATTGATGACATGATTGCATCGTCTTTATAACTAAGTTCGAGTAAGTTTTGAACTCAGAATAAAACAAACCCTTAGGTTTTTGGGTAAGTTTCAAATTTACAGTAACATACCACTTAAGGTTTTATGATGAATCCTCGAGCTAAATTCAAGTCGACTTTATTGGAGCTCGAAATAGTGGAACCCTTAGGTCCGAATTGAGTGAGAACAAGGTCTCGAACTCTAAATGTATTGTCCCTTAGGCTCTTTAGATTTGGCCGATGTGACCTCTAAAAGATGATTATTATTTCCCTTTTCGGCTTAAAAAGCTTGGTAAAAAATTCTTTATGCCTTAGTGTTGATACCCAATTTTTTCTCAAACTATTTTTAATTTGCATATATACCTTCAAAAATCGGTTTTTATAACAATTGGTATTTTTCCATAATTTTTCATATTTTTATCAATTTACTTCTAATTTATCCAGTACTTTTATACCTAATAATTAATCATAAATTACATTACAAATAGTTTCAAAATATTACTTGGCTTAATATATTATTTTTGGTCCTATTAGGATTTAATTGTTTCACAAATTAGCCAAATTGGCATTATTTGGCTATAATTGCAATAACTTTGCAATTATAGCCTAACTATATATTTTGTGCTATTTCACTAAATAATTAGTCACTTGCATTTTTAAATACTAGTTAATCACCTTAATTTCATCTACTTAGCCTTAATTTTATTTTTATATAATTATTAGCCATTGTATTAATTATTTATCTATTTTAAACAGGTATTTAACAAATAGCCACTTTTTATTCAATTTTATTCAATTCTACCCGGACCCCCAACCCAATTAACTGCCCAAATAACCCAAGCCCAATTCCAAAATTACCCGACCCAGCATCTGATTAAATCTTGCTCGTTGATCAATTTTGATCAACGGCCCAGATTTGCCCTTACCATTAATAACTCCTAAAGACTACCCCCCCCCCCCCCTC
>ML297663.1:22653-42655 GCA_005239495.1 Nicotiana undulata
AAAATATAAATATATGACAGTGATAAGGGAGGATATTTACATTTATATTTTACTGAATTTTTTTTCAAGAAAAAGAGAATCAAAGTTTTGAAAGCTAAATGACTATTTTTACTGTTTTGTTTTTAGGAAGACAAATATTTGAAACTTTCTATTTTATAGTATTATTTTCATATTTTGTTGCTACTTTTATTCAAAGATAAAGCTTGAAGAACTTGGAAATTTTGAGTATTTGGCTATAGCTGAGGCCTGAAAGAGGCGGTTGTGTTATTTTATTATTGATGCAGTATTTGAATTGATGTGTTTAGATTTCCTTCTTGTTTTATAATTATTGTCTCAGATATATTTTCTTGTTCGTGCAGAATTATTTTATTGTGTTATCGTACATATATTAATATCACAGGTTTAGGGATAACACGCGCAAGCATGCCATGCATTAGATACCATGTTTCCTAGGATTCATATATATTGTTTTTTTTTTCCAGCATCCCTATCACTTAGACATCCTGTCTCTAAGGTAAATAATAACATTAAAATAAACTGCCACCATATGATTCTGCCTATTCTGAAACTCATTTAGAAATCCTGTCCTAGGACAAATGTATTAACATAAGCTGTTATTCATGCAATCATCATGCTACAACCATGCTCCGCACTTAGAAATCCTGTTCTAGAACAAACAACATTAAAAACTGTCACTTATGCCTATTCTGAAACTGTGCATAATGCCATGATCTTGTATGCATTTAGAGACCCTGCTTTAGTGCTTCTGAACGTGCATCATTCTGCCTTGGATATCATGTTCTAGGATCACACTCGCTTAATTACACCCAGTTTAAACACAGACGCATAGAAGAGTATGAAACAGTCACTCCACTCTAACAACTGGTAATTAACTCCTGTATATTTTGCAGACACTTAGAACTGCATGCCCTTAGGAATAACAACCTAAAGCTGTTAACACCTCTGATGACTGTCATATATGATCCTACACCTAGGCAAGCCTTAGGTAATCAACCTAAAAATAAAAATAAAAACTAGAACTGTCCTCCTGTGATTACTGTCTAATTATCAGCATGCGTAAAATCAATAGGCAAACTGATTAGGACTTCCTCTCTAAGTTATGCAATAAATCTGTTTCTCTATTGTTATCACTTAGATACCATGTTTTAGGATCTGAATTTAAACCAAGACCTTAATTGTGTTTGAGTCATGCTGATTCTGTGCATTATTTGTGGAGGTACTTGGGCCTTTCCTGTTTATGTGTTACCCTATCTGCAGTCCTATTTGTTTCTTTTCAATATGTCGCCTTAGTATTTTACCTTAACCTGAGGGTCTGCCTAGAACCCGCTTTATAGGATAGAAGTCCTAAACTCCTCCGAGACTAATAGGAAGGGACGGTAACAACATGCAATAGAGGTCGTGACCAACACTCGCTTTAGTTACCTTCACGGGGTGGGAAAGGGTAGATATGGATATGATGACCGGTGCGCTAATACCACGTGTAGCCCCTCATCGAGGAGTGTCATACCGGGTATTGCATTGATGTGATCCATAACAAACCTAGGATACTTGTACTCTATATACATGCTTAGACTATAATTCTTTTCAAAAGCCATCTTCCTATTACCTGTTTTCAAACATATGTCTACTTAGACTAAAATCCCCATTATTTGAACCATATTTGTTTACTTGCTAGTTGTATGAAATTCACAAATGCTATTTGGCCGAGAACCACACTTGTGGATCCTGAGGGGTGCCTAACACCTTCCCCTTAGGATAATTTCAAGCCCTTACCCTGTCTCTGGTTATCAAAAGTAGTTGTAAATGAACTCCTAGTAGGTGCCCTAACACACCTTAAAATCGTTAGGTGGCGACTCTTCAAAATATGCAAACCCCTTTCCCAAAAGGAATGAGTTTTCCCAACCAATGTCATAAACCCTTTTAAATCGGCCCCGGAAGGAGTGCTTGGGGAAAAAGGGGGCGCGACACTTAGCATGTATTTTTTACCCAATGGGTTTTTTGAGGGTCCGATGTCAATTGAAACCCCTTTGCTTTTTGTGCCTTAGCACATTTGTGTTAAGATAGTTTGATACCTCTTAAGGTTTTTCGAAGGATATTATCGAAGCCCCTTTTGATTATTTTCCGAGGGTAGCCTTTTTTTAACCGGTTTAATAAAGAATTTGAAGGCCTATTGTTATTGCGGAATTCGGACGTCTCCGAGCCGCGTTATTTTGGCCGTAGCCTTTAATTTGGCTGTAGCCTTCGGGTATGCCTCTAGGGCTTATTTCTCGATAACATTTGAACTTTTTCAAAATGTTAGTCCCCGAGAATGGTGGCCTTGGCCTATATATCGAGGGGTGCCTATTTGAGGTCTTGTGACTTTGAGTTTAGATAACTTGAATATTCCTATAATTGATGGCAGTCCCCGAGTATTCGAGGTATACTCTCACTTTGGCTCTTGATCCATTTCTCACAAAATCATAAGTACGAGATTTGTATAGTAGATAATATGTTTCGAGACACGAGATGTTTGATAAAGAAAGAATGTTTCTTTGAATAATTTATACATGCGTACATGTTTTTCCATCGGGACTCGACTAATCTATATAGACACGGCTCATTCGACCGTTTGGCCCATTACATCATTTTCCCTATCGAGGCCCTTTGACATGAGGTACTTTTCTCAAACATATAACATCTGAGGGTGATGCCCCCAGTATTCGAGGTTGATTGCAAAGAAGCCTTGGATACTGTTGAAGTGTCCTCATGTAGAACATAATTGTTGCCTCGTTAAAAACCTTGCCGGAAAAACCCATTTGGGATAAAAATCGATCTAAGGGAAAAAGAATGAAACGCGTACTTTAAAACCTGAGGTCTTGATATCTTCGGTAAAACTCTTGCAATACGTTAGCGTCGAAAATATATATGAATGAACGAAAAGAGGAAGTCATACCTTAACAATAATAGCGTTTGAAAAGTGATATGTTCCAGTTATTTGGCAGTGGTTCACCGTCCATCGTTCCGAGTCTATAAGACCCTTTTTCGACTATATCGAGGACTTGGTAGGGTCCCTCCCAATTGGGGCCGAGCTTCCCTTCATTAGGGTATCGAGTGTTGATGGTGATTTTTCTTAGGACTAAGTTTCCGACTCTGAAGTGGCGAAGGTTGGTTCTTCTATTATAGTACCTTTCGATTCGTTGCTTTTGTGCAGCCATTCGAACGAGTGCAGCTTCTCATTTTTCATCTAGCGATTCGAGGCTAGTATTCATACCTCGTGGCTCGACTCTTCTGTTGTATGTCAAAACCTGGCAGTGGGTTCTCCGACTTCGACTGGAATCAAGGCTTTGGAGCCGTATACTAAGGAAAATGGCGTCGCTCTTGTGCTGGACTTCGATGTTGTTCGGTATGCCCAAAGAACTTCGGGTAGAATTTCTCTCCATTTCCCTTTAGCTTCATTTAACCTTTTCTTCAGGTTTTGGATGATAATCTTGTTCTTCGATTCGGCATGTCCGTTCCCACTAGGGTGATATGGTGTTGATAATATATTTTTTATTTTATGACCTTCGAGGAATTTCGTTACTTTGTCGCCGATAAATTGTTTACCATTGTCGCATACTATTTCTGCGGGTATCCCAAATCGATATGCGATGTGATCCCAGATGAAATCTATAACCTCTTTCTCTCTGACTTTCTCAAAAGCCTGTGCTTCAACCCATTTAGATAAATAGTCAGTCATAAACAAAATGAACTTAGCTTTACCTGGGGCTGATGGCAGCGGGCCGACGATGTCCATCCCCCGTTTCATGAATAGCCACGGGAATAGGACCGAGTGAAGTTGTTTTCCGGGCTGGTGGATCATCGGTGCAAACCTTTGATATTTATTGCATTTTCGAACAAATTTCTTAGAGTCTTTTTCCATGTCCCAGTAGTATCCCACTCTAATGATTTTGCAAATTAGTGACTCAGCGCCGGAATGGTTCCTACAAAACCTTTATGGATTTCTCGTAGAACATAATCGGTGCCTCTCGGTCCCAAACACACTACCAATGGTCCGTCGATGTCCTTCTGTATAATGTTCCGTCTTTGTCTCATGTGAAACATGCAACTTTAGTTCGTAGGGCCCTCGATTCTTTAGGGTCCAATGGGAGCTTTCCATTATTCAAGTACTCGATGTATTTATTCCTCCAGTCCCAGGTTAAGCTTGTAGAATTTATTTCGGCATGCCCTTCCTCGATCACAGATCTCGAGAGTTGAACGACAGTCGCCGAGCTAATCTCATCTTCCTCGACCGAGGACCCTAAATTTGCAAGTGCATCGGCCTCACTGTTTTGTTCTCGGGGTACATGTTGTAAAGTCCATTCCTTGAAACGGTGCAAAGTTACCTGCAACTTGTCTAGATACCTTTGCATCCTATCCTCTCGAACTTCGAAGGTTTTGTTTACCTGGTTCACTACTAGTAAAGAGTCGCACTTAGCTTAAATGACTTCTGTTCCCAAACTTTTTGCCAGCTTGAGGCTTGCAATCATGGCCTCATACTCGGCCTCGTTGTTAGTCAATTTGGAAGTTTTGATGGATTGTCTAATAATGCTACCCATAGGCGGCTTCAAAACGATGCCTAGAACGTACCCCTTCACATTCGAGGCACCGTCTGTGAAAAGGGTCCATACACCCGATGATGTACCTAATTTTAATAAAATTTCCTTTTCGACTTCAGGTACGAGGGTTGGCGTGAAATCGACCGCAAAGTCTGTTAAAATTTGAGACTTGATGGCCATTAGGGGTTGATATTCAATATCGTACCCACTGAATTTGATGACCCAGGCCAATCGGCCCGATAGTTCGGGCTTGTGCAAAATATTACGGAGTGGGTAAGTGGTTAATACACATATGGGGTGACATTGAAAATATGGCTTTAACTTTCTAGAGGCGCTTATCAGTGCAAGTGCCAATTTCTCTAAGTGTGGATACCTAGTTTCTGCTTCTCCTAAGGTTCGACTTACATAATAAACAGGAAACTACGTACCTTGCATCTTCTCGAACTAGACACCACTTACTGTAATTTCAAATACTGCCAAGTACATGTAAATTTCTCATTTGTCTTCGGAGTGTGAAGCAGTGGTGGGCTCGATAGGTATCACTTCAATTCTTCCAATGCCTGTTGACACTACGGAGTCCAGGCGAAATCGTTCTTCTTCTTGAGTAGAGAGAAAAACATGTGGCTTCGATCTGATGACCTCGAGATGAATCGACCCAAGGCAGTTATCCGTCCGGTCAGCCTTTGTACAACTTTTACACTATCTATGATGGTGATGTCTTCGATGGCCTTGATTTTATCGGGGTTGATTTCGATCCCCCCGATTTGCTACCATGAAGCCAAGGAATTTTCCCGAACCGACCCCAAAAGCACATTTCTTGGGATTGAGCTTCATGTTATATTTCCTTAAGATCTCGAACGTTTCCTGCAATTGAGCCAAATGGTCCTATGCGCGCATGCACTTAACTAGCATGTCATCAATATAAACCTCCATTGACTTACCTATTTATTCTTCGAACATTTTATTTACTAGGCGTTGGTAAGTAGCTCCTGCATTTTTTTATCCCGAAGGGCATTACATTATAACAGTATGTTCCATACTTGGTAATAAACAAAGTCTTTTCTTGGTCTTCTGGGTTCATTTGGATTTGATTGTACATGGAATAGGCATCGAGAAATGTAAGGATCTCGTGGCCGGCCGTGGCATCGATCTTGATTCCGTGGCGCGGCTCAACAAAGCAGTCGCGCCGTCCTACCTATTTAAAGTTTGTCCATGTCTAAAGTTCAACTGGTACATAGAAAGGCATATTTAGCTTTTGGTTTTTAGCTATCCCACTTTTGTTTGTCTCGAAGATATATAGGCCCGTTTGTCCATAAAAAGTTTTCCTTTTTAAAAAAAAAAAGAATTTCAAAAATGTGTTTGTCCGTGAAATTTCGTAAGTTTTTTGAAACTTTTCAAAAATGAGTTTTTCAAAAACCAAATTTCAAAATTTTCAGAAATATTTGTTTCCTAACTCCAAAAATGCAACCTTTTTCAAGTGAAATGCATGCCCAAAGTTTATTGGCTTGTTCGAGGTGTTTCGGCATGTTGGAAAGGTTTCTTATGAGCTTGCCTTGCCTCCCATCCTGGCAGGAATCCATCCGGTATTTCATGTTTCAATGCTCTGAAAGTATCATGGTGATTCGTCCCATGTGTAGGATTTTAGCTCAGTCCAGTTGGACAAAGATTTATCTTATGTTGAGGAGCCGATGGTTATTTTGGACAGGCAGGTTCGAAAGCTGAGGTCAAAGAACATTGCTTTCGTGAAGGTTCAGTAGAGGGGTCAGCTGGTCGAGGAGGAGACTTGGGAGACCGAGCAGGATATGCGCAACCGTTATCCTCACCTTTTCACCACTTCAGATATGTCTTTATGCTCGTTTGAGGACGAATGCTTGTTTTAAGAGGGGGAGGATGTAACGATCCGGCCGGTCGTTTTGAGAGTATTATCCCTGATCCCCTATTTACTGCTTTCCCCGTATCATTTTATGCTTATGTGACTTGCCATGAGATTTTTTTTGGTTTCAGAGTGATTTTAGGACACTTAGTCCCTAAAACGAAAGCTTAAGTTCTTGGATTTTGACCGTAATTGGAACTGTGTGAAAACGACTTCGGAATGGAGTTTCTTCGGTTCCGTAAGCTTCGTCGGGTGATTTTGGGCTTAGGAACATGTTCGAATTGTGAATTGGAGGTCCGTAGCTGAATTGGGCTTGAAATGGAAAGTTGATTTTTTAGGAAGTTTGACCAGGAGTGGACTTTTTGATATCAGGGTCTGATTCCGATTCCGGAAGTTGGAGTAGGTCCGTAATGTCAATTATGACTTGTGTGCAAAGTTTAAGGTCAATTGATGTTTTGATAGGTTTCGGCATCGGTTGTAGAAGTTTGAAGTTTCAAAGTTCATTAAGTTTGGATTGGAGTGTGACTCGTATTTTTAGAATTGTTTGATGTGATTTGAAGGCTCGACTAAGTTTGCATGGTGATTTAGGACTTGTTGGTATACTTGGTTGAGGTCCTGGGGGGTCTCGGGTTGATTTCGGATGGTTCAGATCATTTGGTGTTGTGTTAGATTGGCTAAAGTTTGCTGCACCTGGTGTAATCTCACCTGCACACTTTGGGCCGCAGGTGCGACACTGCAAAATCGGCCATAGAGCCACAGGTGCGACACCGCAGATGCGGTTAGAGTCTCGCAGAAGCGGACTCGCAGGAGCGGGAGTTGGAGCGCAGAAACGGGCGCACAGGTGCGATCCTTGTTCGCGGAAACGAACCTTGAGGACTTAAGAGAAGTCCGCACCTGCGATGGTTTTTCCGTAGGTGCGGTGGAACCCTCGCAAAAGCGAGATCGCTGGGCAGAAAATGGGAAATTATGAGGGTTTGATCTCATTTTCATTTTGGGACTTTGAGAGCTCGGATTGAGGAAACAATTTGAGGGATATTCAGAGAAAACTATTGAGTAATGATTCTTAACTCGTTTTTAGTTATATCCCACTAATCTATCGTTAATTTCATCATTTAGTTAAGGATTTGAGTTGAGGAAATTGGGGGGAAAGTTGGAAAGTTATTCAACCAAACTTTTGGGTTTTGATTGAGATTTGGTATCGGATTTGAGTAATTTTGGTACGAGTGAACTCGTGGTTGAATGGATGTTCATATTTTGTGACTTTTACCTGATTTCGAGACGTGGTCCCGGGTCGACTTTTTGGGGCGATTTTCGAAATATTTGTTAAAGTCTTGATTTCATTAATTAGATTAGTTTATTATAGTTGTATTTATAGTATGTAATTATTTTTGGCTATATTTGGGCCATTCGGAGTTGGAAAGTCGAGGAAAAGGCGTTCTTATTGATTGATTGAGCTTGGCTCGAGGTAAGTGGCTTACCTAACCTTGTGTGGAGAAAATCCCCTTGGGATTTGGTATTGTTGTGACACTTCTATGATATGTGAGTGTCGTGTACGCAAGGTGACGAGTGCGTACACGGGATAATTGTTGTAAAATCCGGTTTTACATTAAGCAAGTAACCTGTTATATCTCTAATGAGTTATCCCAACATGTGTAGTTATCCCGTTTAGTTTAATATCACATGTCTATGTGTCTTAAATGCCTATTTGCAATCTGTGCAGCATGCTTAGTTGATTTTCCTGTTTTTCCTTGAATTGTATTTGTATTAACTGTAGGATTCTTGTTGTTAATTATTGTTGCCATTGATTATGAGTTGTGCGTTTACTTTTGGGATTACAAGGCGGTACCTCGGGAGAACTCCTTGCATATTTACTTTTGGGATTGCGAAGCGGTACCTCGGGAGATACCCTGTTGAGTATTTACTTTTGGGACCACGAGACGGTATCTCGAGAGCACCCCTGTTGTTTACCTCCATGTGCCGTGTTGTTATCTTTCTATAAATTCTCCTTGTTAAATTATCAGTCTTTCATCATATTGTTATATCTTCTATTTTATTAATATATCCAGTAGGGCCCGACCTGACCTCGTCACTACTCTACCGAGATTATGCTTAGAACTTACTGGGTACCGTTATGGTGTACTCATGCTATATTCTGCACATGTTTTGTGTGCAAATCCAGGTAACTCTTACCAACTCCACTATTAGTTGCGTACATGCTGCTGCTCCAAGACTTCAAGGTATTTCTGCCAGCGTCCGCAGACCTCGGAGTCCCCCTCTATCCTTTATGTTGTTTCCTCCGTTATTTCTTTTAGATACTGATATATAGAAACAGTTAGACAAATTCTTAGAGCTTGTGACTCGTGACTACCGGGTTTTGGGAATATTATTTATACTCGAGTGTTGGTTTACTTGTACATGCCGAGCGGTATTTTATCAGTATATAGTTATCCGTTGAAGTTTAGCTGTTAAATATTGCGTTTATTTCTTTTATTCCACAATTGTTAGGCTTACCTAGTCGTAGTGATTATGTGTCGTCACGTCGTCTTACCGGGGGGGGGGGGGGGGGGGGGAGGGAATTGGGTCGTGACATTTTGGTTTTCTGCCTACTTATAAATTAGCGTACACCATCCGTCTGGCATCCTAACGATAGGTAAAATGTTTAAACGGTTATAGGTTTTCTGCTAAAGGTTTTAAATACGATTCCCTACAACGCTTGAACAATAATGGATGAAGATACGTTCCTAATTTAATTTTCGCTGCGACGACTATTATTTAAATTCTACAGTAAGGACATCAAATTTCGCAAGCATGTCTACACAAACATGAGCTCAATCATGACTGACGTGTGCATAAGAATATTTAGATCTTTTTTGGATCTTGTGCTTTTAGTTATGTTACATACTTCCTCCGGTCCACTTTAATAGATGTTTTGATATTTTTTTGTGATCCACAATATTTGTTTTTTTCCAAATATCAAGAAGGAATTAACTTCTTTTTTTTCAAAGTTGGCATTGAAATAAAGAGCCCAGAAGTAATTTTTGTATTTCCAACGAGCAAATTAATGTTAATATGGTCAATTTCACTGTTAATTAATGTTAAAAGTTGAATTCCTCAATATCTGTGAAAATAACCAAAAAATCAATTAAAGTGGACCGGAGGGAGTATCATTTTTACTTAGCCGATATACTATAAATATATTTTTATTTTTGATTGTCAATTTTAGTAAATCAAGAGAAAGATAATTTTTTTCTTCATATTTCACCCTATCATTAACTACTCATTCCCCAAATTATTTTTTAAGACATTTTGAGATGCTATCATTGTCATGGATAAAATTATAGAATACATACTTCATTTATCTTTTTAAAGAAAGTGCAAAGTCGTATCATCTTATATTAAATCCTCCTTATTAAATATATAAAGGGAATTTTTCATATACATATATATATATATAATCGGAACTTATTTACCTATTTTCTCTAGATTTTGTTGTTTTCCAAAAGTAGTTAAGTTATTTTACAAATGGTGTACATTCCCCTTAAAAGGTTTCCACCCTATTATTAATGTCATAAATTAAGGGATTCAATTATATTCTTTTCGTTTTCTGAAATACAAAAAATATACAAACCATTAAAAACCTGATAGAATTCTGATACAAATATTATATTAAACTTGTATCAGGTATTGTTTCATGTATTGATGCATCAAATACAATCCAGATACAATTGTGATACAATCCTACAAGAATTCTGATACACTTGTGATACAATTATCATACAATCGTGATACAATTTCGAAACTTCTTATTCGAGTTTCAATATGAAATTTTACTTAAAACAAACTCTAAACTTAACCAATATCCCTCAAAATTGAGATATAAACTCCAACGTATATTCTCAATTGTTTGGAAGAACACCTAATCCAAACAAACCACAAATTTGTAAAACTTGAATATTGGTACAATTATAATACAATTGTCATACAATCGTGATATAATTCTAAAACTTCTTCTTTATGGAGTTTCAATCTGAAATTTTACCCAAAATCAAATTTAAATTTGACCAATCTCCCTCAAAATTGAAATATAACCCCAAGATGTACTCTCAACCATTTACAAGAACATCCAATCCAAACAAATCACAAATTCGTAAAACTCGAATATTGAATTCAAAGCTTCGAAATTTTTTAATGGTTGTCAATAAAAATCTCTTTACTGCTGCAATTTTAGAGATTATCTTGAAGAATTTGTGTGAAGATGGAGAGATTTAATTGATTTGTACGAGAGAAAAAGGAATATTTGGAAACCTTTTTTGAAAATGGGATGAAAACATTATTTTAGGGGGAATAATTGATATATATGAGAGTAAGAAGGGGAGGGGGAAACTCGGGATGGGAGGGGCTATATTAGTTACATCCTAATTTTAATGGATATCCTCTTTATTATGATTTTGTATATACGTAATAAACATAGATATAGAATGTACTTTTCAAGGAAGCTAAAGAAAACTGGTAAATAAGTTACTATTATAGTATAGCTAGGTAAATATTCCTGCTTAAAGTGTATAATCACGAATATTCATGTGGCCTAAAAATGTAAACAATTGGTATTCTTGGGAAGTGCAGCCTTTAATAGGGCTGCTATTTAGGTATTAGTCAGTACTTATTTTATTATGAAACAACAACAACAACAACAACATACTCAGTAAAATTCCACTAGTGAAGTCTGGGGGGAGTAGAGTGTACGTAGACCTTACCCCTATCCCTATCCCGAAAAGGGTAGGGAGGCTGTTTCTGGCAGACTCTCAGCTCAACAGAAGAGATAATAAAATCAGAAAAGAAACAAAAGAAAAGGTCTGTAACAACAAAAGATGCCAGAAAGAAAATAACAACAATAAATAAGTGAAAGGACAATAACACAAAACTATGCAAAACAACAATGTGAACACAACATAGACCGCTAGCAAACCTAACCAAAACTCTATCAGACTACCCGACACAAAGAGGGAAAGAACTCTCGACTACCCCCTATCCTACCACCCTAATGCTCGACTTCCCACTTGTTCCTATCAAGAGCCATGTCCTCGGAAATCTGAAGCCACGCCATGTCCTGCTTGATCACCTCACCCCAATACTCCTTAGGCCGCCCTCTGCCTCTTCTCGTACATGCCAAAACCAACCGCTCACACCTCCTAACCGGTGCCTCTAGGCTTCTCCTCCGCACGTGTCCGAACCATCTAAGCCGCGCTTCCCGCATCTTGTCATCCACGGGAGCCACGCCCACCCTCTCCCGAATATCTTCATTCCTAATCTTATCCAGCCTAGTGTGCCCACACATCCATCTCAACATCCTCATTTCTGCTACTTTCATCTTCTGGATATGTGAATTCTTGACTGGCCAACACTCAACTCCATACAACATGGCCGGTCTAACCACCGCTCCATAGAACTTACCTTTGAGTTTCAGTGGCACATTTTTGTCCCACAGGACTCCAGACGCTAACCTCCATTTCAGCCACCACATCCCAATACGGTGCTTAACATCCCGTCTATCTCCCCATATATTTGTGTCCCAAAAAAATTGTACTGAAAATTTAAATTCAGGACACATTGATTAATTCCTAAATAATAATCCTTTAAAACGACTGCTTGGAATCATTTCTACAACAATCATTTACAAATGTTGCTCCTTAAAAAATCATTGTAAAAGTTATGTACCTTTATACTTTTTAGAGTATACAAGTAAAGGGATACAAAAATATGAATTATATATCTGAAGCTCCACAAAGTATGTACCTGCTATGTATTTTCTACTAATAATAGTTTTTCCTAAATAGAATGAAGCGTAATATTTTTCAAAATGAACATTTATGTCTAATTACTTTTTGGTCCCTGACCACACCGTAAATGTCCCAACGTAGAACTCGATGGACTTCAAATAGTACTAACTTGTAATTTATTAAACTTTGGGGAATTGAAATGCATACTTTGTAAAAGAATGGCTTGAAAATTATACCACCTGCCTTCTTTCTCCTAATCCCACGCACAATACAGAAACAAAGAAAAACAATCAATCCAGCGCAGACAATTCAATCCAGTGCAGACGATTCAGGTAGTATATTATTTTAATTGTTCTAACTATGAAGAAATTTATCTTACTGTCTGAAAATTTTGTAATTTCAAGTTTTGAGCTCAAGCATCAGATCGATTTTAAAAAGGTGTATGAAGTAATGTTCATTTGTATTTGATAGCTAGAAATACGTGCACTTTTTAATCATTTTTACTTGTTATTTGCAATGAACTTTGAGCTTGAAATAAAATTATGCGACGTGAAGGTCATATTCGTTTACTTTTTTTTTTTGGGCCTAATTATACCGTCTAATTCATATCTAAAGTACGATTTTGTTTCCGAATCCGAATTCTGGCTGTTCTTTTGTTTTTTAAGTTAAAAGGTGGGATGATAATTTTGACTTGAATTATGATTAATTGTTATGATAGTTTCAGAGATTAATACTTGAGAGTTTAATGGCGAGGATAAAACCTCAAGCTCTTCTATTGCAAAGCAAAAAGAAGAAGGGGCCGAGTGGCGTCAGTGTTACTACAATTATAGTATGCATCCTAATTGTTGCTGTGATGGTGTTTTCCCTGTATTCTACATATAGATACTGGTTTCGAAGGTTAGTCAAAAAAATTTCTTGGATAATTGTTCCTAGCTGCTTGTAGGATCTAAGTTTTCTGTTCAGTTTGTTTCCTATTGTCTATCATTTGATTGTTTAGCTTTTACTTGGAAAACAATGTAGTTACTTAGATAAAATTTGGACGTATAGCATAAGTATAGAGATAAAAAGTACATTCTGGGAGTAACACAGAAAGTGGCTATTTTTCTAATATTTTTGAACTCATGCAATGTTCTTTGCTTCAGAGAGTAAAGCTCTCTTTGGCAGTTGTCAAGGTTCTTAACTTGGCATTGTTGGTAATGGTCCCGATTCATAGTATTTTGATTGATGATATGGAAGAAAAGTGAGGTGACAGAGTGTTTGCATATGACATGGCCGTAGCTAGTAGTTGAATGTAAAGGCTAAGGTGGGTAATGCCCTAATTTCTGGTTCCATATTTGCATTGTACAGAAAATTAATACCCGAACTTGTTGTATACCACTTCTATATGTGTCCAAAAGTAGCCTAATCATATCGGTTTCATGAGCTTCTTGCGTTCTGATATATCCATTTAAGATACTTGTTTGCTTTTGTGGGGAACCATATTGATGGAGTGCCAGAAATGAAGGACAATAATGATGTTTATAATATAGTGTCTTTGCGACTCTTTCACATTATTTGATACTAAGAGACTTCTAGTATTGAGTCTTTTCTTTTTCAGAAGTATATTGACTCCTCAAGTCTAACTTTATGTGACACAATTTTCTTTTTACTTTGTCCGTGAAAAGATTGACATTTTTATGTACTTGGAAATTATTTAATCTTAACATACTACTTCACCTTTACTAACATGATTTGTGGGGACCCATATTGATATAGAAGTTGATTTTTGTTAGGGGAGAGAGAGAGAGAGAGAGAGAGAGAGAGAGAGAGAGAGAGAGAGAGAGAGATGTGGAACTTTTACCATCTCTCATATAATTGTTAGTTGTAAGGGAAAATTTGTTACTCTTTATATCTATTAGAAGTTTTCCTTTGTTTCTTAAATTTCATGTCCAATCAACATAAACAGTAACGAAGGAGTGCTACTTTGGATCTTGTCCTAATCATTACTTGATATTAAATGACTCGAGTCTTTATGATAGTGGGGAAGTTTTCAAATGGAGTATGTTATTTGTGCATTTTTGTTTACTAGCTTTCCTTTTTTGGGTTAAATTATGTCTATATAGAAAAATAATTATGGGCATAAGAATATAACTTATATCATATCTTCTGCAACTTGCTAACCTTTTTTTAATTTGCTTGTCCACGTCTGACACAAAACTAGTGTTAGTGCTAATGCTACTTAGCATAGTGTAAATGACAAGTGTAATAGAGAAATAAATGTGCAGTTGATGGCGGGATGATGTTGTACTAAGGTTGTAACAGCAGCCAGAGATTAGCTCGGATGATGGTGCTTGGAGGAGAACTGTGAATTCTATGACTGTAATTCTGAAAGAGAGCATTCAAAAAGATTTAGACGTCGGTTATCTAAGGGCAGTTCATATTTTTAGAGGAAAAATGGATTATTTAGGTCTTGGGTTAAGCACATAGAAATACTTGTTCAGATAATGGTGGTGATCGAGATTTGAACTCAGGACCTTTGCCTGCGCTTCTATCATGTTAAATTGAGTGACAACCTCATTTAAAGTTTTAGCCATAGAGAGAGGATACTCTTATTTATTAATTAATTTATCTCAACAGAAAGCACTCATCTTGAGCCCCTTATTATCGTTGATCCAAGCGTTGCATCCTTCATAATGTGGAAACATCGTAATTATTTGGTGTGAAGAACTTCAAATAATGTATGATTGCTGACAAAGTATGATATGGGATGAATATTTGTTTCATCAACATTGCCTCACTTGTACGTTTGTTGAATATTTTATGACAAGATGCATTTGGATAGATGTTTTTTCCTCATACTTGGACCTCCTTTATTTTCTGGCTAGATCCATTGTTCAGACACATGATGATCTATCTACCAGCAAGGTATGAATACAACTCTTACTATGGTTGAAAGGGAGCCTTGGAGCAATGGTAAAATTATTTCCGTGTGACCTATAGATCACGGGTTCGAGCCGTGGAAGAGGCTGCTAATGCTTGCATTAGTGTAGGGTGTCTACATCACACCCCTAGGGGTATGGATCTTCCTCGGACGTTGCGTGAATACGAGATGCTATGTGTACCGGGCTGCTCTTTTTTTATTTTGGTTGGGAGTTGCAAATATTCTTTCTTGAGCTCCGTGACCAATTTATGTTTTTTTTTTTTCTGGTCTCGATTACGATACATCAATTTCTTATAATGGTGGTGTATGGATTTGTTTGGTCGCACCTCAATTCTTCCACCGAGTACATGTTACCTTCTACTAGTACATACACAAGGTAATTTTGCACATCAATGTTTAGGCAGATGGGAAGAAATCATCTTGCTTTTTTGTCTCTGCTAGTATTTGAACCCTGCACTCCATGATTTTCACCCACTTTACTTATTGCTAGGCCACACCCTTGGGTGCAAACTTCATATTTAAATCCTACAAACTGCATTTGCTTACTATGTATTCCTTTGCACTGATGTACATCTTCACCTTTTCTTTGCTGCAGGCTATTGAGCGGAAGAAATCCAGTATTCCTAAATACGCTGTAAGTTCAGAAAATCCTCTTTCCTGCTTTCTCACGGAGCTGGTTTTCATGACTGTTTCTATCTCACTTAGCTAGTCAGCTAGCATTTATTTACTGGACACCTGCTTTGAGAATGCAAGTGTGACAGGCAGCCAGTTCCACCCTCTTCGCATGCTCTTCAATTTTCCTTCTGTTGTCTTGCTAGCTTGCTCTTCAAGTATAATTCAATATTAGCTTGTTATTTCCGTTCAAGGGAAAAAATTTTGATTAAAAAAAAAATTATGTCTTTGCCTATCTTCAAGGGTAAATTTATCTTTACCTATCTTCCTTACAGTATAGCATATAGGATACCGCTGTTTCTCTTTCAAATATGGAGTTCTCCTCTATGTTTTTTATCGGATATAATGCATATTTCAATGATTTTTGTAGTAATCCTTATCTTGTCTAGACTTTGTTAACTTGTTATGTCTCTGGTAGCTTATAAGCACCTCGAAAGGCCTGATAACCGTGGAACTTTACAAGGATGGTTCTCCTGACATTGTTGATGAATTCAATGACTTCAGGTGCGTAAGTGGTATAACTTCTTATTCTTTTTCTTTCCTTTTTTGTTTTTGGTTTGTTCTTTTACATACATGCCAATTAAATTACTCCTAGTTCTCATAGATCTAACAAGCAACCTTCTCTAATAAGTAGATAAGTCGAAGCATTCATCTCTTCCCTACCTCACATGCAGCAGCTGGTAACTTGTACACATGCTTCTAGAAGGAGAAATTTTGGGATGGTGCTTATATTTGATCCTAGAAACGTTGAAAACAACCTGCAATGGAAATAATAAGGGGCAAGAAGATGTTTTCTTTGACATATTTTTTAAGAAACACTTACCTAAGTTTCAATCTTGGAAAATAGAGGGTTGGGATAAAAAGTTTTGTGACATGTTAAATCCACCTTTTCTGTTTTTCTCTTTTCTCCCTGATTTTGAGAGGGAAAAAGAGAAAAGACGGAGAGGGATTCATCACCAATGTTTGATTGGATCTCTAGTCTTCTTCATTCCTTCCCTTGACGATTATAAGAGCATAGGAATGATGGATTTCTATTCTCACAATCGTAATCTTTTTCTTTTCTCCTTCAAGGAGGAGTCGAGGGGTTGGAAATTTGACGATTTGTGGTTGTGGCGAACAGTGTTTTAAAAGGCGTTTTCGGGGCGAGCCCTGGGGCGAGGCGCACCAAAAACGCCCCGAGGCGATGGTGTGGGGCGAAAGTCTCAAGAAGCGTACGTCCGAGCGTTTGAGACGCATTTTTATAGTGAGGCATAAGCCCCAGAGACTTTTTCGAATTAAAATAAAATTTGTTGAATAAGTCCTTCATATAATACCCAAATTCTCAAAAGTCGGCTTGTAATTACTCAAAAGTTTTAAAAAGGAACTGAAATGTATTATTTTATCGATTGAAAGCCTAATTCATGGTCTTTCCCAATTCTTTATCTTATTCGCTAGTATGCTAATATCTCTCAAAAGCAACGAATATTCAATTTTTTTTTACAAAGAGAACTACATTCTCCTTCATAGCCTCTAAGACCAAATTGAACGACCATTTCTCTCTTCTTCCCAAAATCAATTGTTGCTGCTACGGTTTCAGTTGCCAGAGACCTCCTCCAGGTAAGGCTGACTGGCGGGCCGGTCCGGCCCAAGCCCGCGAGCCCGGGACCGTTTGGGCCCGAGACCGGCTTCTAAGTGGGCCGGTTCAACCGGGCCTAAATGGGCCCAACAACTATATTTTTTTTAAAAAAAAAATTTAATCCAAAAAAAATTTCAACCCTTGGAAACTTTAAAATATAGCCGTTGGCCTGCAAAAATAGCCGTTTGGCATTTTCTAAAATAACCATTTTACCCCCCTCCCCCCAACTTTGTTTTAACCCCAAACTTTATTGTTGCAATTTGTGAAAATTTGTGAAGTTGGTGAATTGAAGTATTCAAGTCTTCAACGATATATAATTTTCAACAAGTTGTTCGTCAATTCGGTAAACTCGTTCCAACTCTTAAGTTTTAATATTATAGTTTTGGTTGTTTTACTTTGTATAATTATAATTAATATGGCCTATTCTTTGAAAAAAATATTTAGTAAAAGTAAGAGAAAATCCAAAATTGGTGAATCTAGTGGCCAAGCTGTTACTCCTCCACTTCCCCCGGTTCCCCGACCCAAACTTGTTACCCGTCCTACCCCTGCTATTCTTGATAGCGATAACACTTTATTACAATTTACCGATAGTCAATTTTACCATGATATTGCACCATGTGAACAATTAAACCATGAATATATGAATACTCTTTATGGTTGATGAAACGCAACCGGATGACGATACACCCACTAGTCCTGTTGTTGAAGTTAACCCAACTAATAATAATCCAAATTATGTCCCGTCTGACCCTCCTGTTATTGCCCATACTTTTTTTAGACAACCTTCTAAACGGAGCGAAACATCTCTTGTTTGGCCATTTTTTATTCAACTAAGAGAAAAAAAAATAAGGCTAAGTGTAAAACTTGTGGATTAAAGTTAGCTTTTAAATTTGTTGGAGAACNAAGTTTGTCTAGACACATAAAGAAACACCCTAATGATAAAGCCAAATATCTTCAAATGAAAGCTGCGACCGAGGGGACATGTCTACCTACTCATGTTGACCCTAGTACCGGGTCAAATCAATTTCAACCGGGAATTAACACTGTTACTGGTGGTATTTTATATTTCGATCCAAGAAAAGATCGTGAAGAATTGGCAAAAATGGTTACTGTTATGTGCTTACCCTATAGTTTTTCTTCTAACCCTCACTTTGTGCATTATATTAGAAGAGTTTTTAATCCTGCTTATAAAGCCTTAAAGAGATATATTTATTAATATAAACATGAATATGAACAATATTTGCGCTATTTATTTACTCATATAAATTGTCGTGTTGCTATTACTACTGATATTGGTAATGACTGTGATTATCTTACCGTTACCAGTCATTGGATTGGATAATGCAAAAGCGCATTATTGCTTATAGAATAATTAATTGACGTCGCACAGGGAAGTTTATTGCTAGCACGGTTACAGATATTTGTAGATATTTTTGCATTAGAGATAAAATAATGTCAGTTTCAATGGATAATACTTCTAGTACTAATGCTATAGCCTTGCTTACCACTACACTAAATCCTGCATTTAGTAATATTTTTCATGTTAGATGTATTTGTTATATTTAGCATTTAATTGTCGGTGATGGTATGAGAATTTTAAATGTTGAAATTGAAAAGGTTAAAATGGCTTTTTTATTCAAACCGTAGAAGTAGACTTAGAGAATATTTTAAAAGATGCGATGAATTTGGCCTAAGAGAAAGAAAGGTTCCTAAACCTTGTCCAACTAGATGGAATTACATGTATGAAAGTTTAGTTGTTGCATATGAATATAGAAACCCAATAAACTATCGTTTAATGCTCGTGTAGCTGATGATGATGAGCACCTTACAAATCAGGATTGGGCCAATGTTAAAATGCTTGTAGATTTTTTAGAAATTTTTTATATTGCTACAAATGAATTTTTGGGCAATATTATCCTACTATTTCTAACTGGTTAGTTTATATTGCAGAATTTGCAACCTTGTTTACTCAATTTTCAAAGGGTGGGGTAATTTATGAACTTGTTATTGATTCTATGAGACAAAAATTTTAAAAATATATTTTCCCTATTCCCCTATTTATGGTGTTGCTGCCTTGTTAAATCCTACTATGAAATTAGAAAGCCCTCAATTAAAAAATGCTCATACTATTTATAGTGCTTATCAACTTGCCTTAGATCATGCTAGACCAAATGTTCCAACTCCTATTTCTTCTAGTTTGCAATCATCTAAAAGAACTGCGGGAGTAAGAGCACTTAGTGCTTGGGCTTGCTTCTCAAGGTTCCAACACTAGTGATTGTTCACAACTAAATGAGCTTGAAGTTTATTTGTCGCAGGGAATTGAGGAAGTGAATCCCGACGGCTCCTTTAATATTTTGGAATTGTGGAAGGACAAAGAAAAACACTTTCTGATTATTTCAAGGATGGCTTGAGACATTTTAACTATTCAAACTTCAACAGTGGCATCAAAGAGCACTTTCAGTCAAGCAAGACTTCAACTCGGACCTTGAAGGATTTATGAAATTTGTAAGAGATACAATGTAAATTAATATGTAACTTTGGCACATCTTG
>ML297665.1:0-15246 GCA_005239495.1 Nicotiana undulata
ATGATCCTTAGACTCCGGGTAATTGATTCCTTCAAGGATTTTCGAAATCCGAACGTGTGGGCCTGGGGTCGAAATTCCAAAAACGTTCAAGAATGCTTAATTTTAGGATTTCTTGTTAATTCTCCTTCTTGGAACTGAAATTGATTCAATTATACCATGTTTGGCTAGTTGTGAGCCGTCGAGAGTAGATTTCGGAGATTCGGGCGCATCCTTGATCCGAGGGGTGATATCGTCACGAGGTGAGTCTCNTTCTATGTGTTGTATGTTTGTATTTGGGGGCTACGTGCGTACCTTGTGACGAGAGTCCGTACGTAGCGACTACTATTGTTATGTCCGGGTAGTGTAGGACCACAACATGCCATGTATTCTGCCTTAAATTGAAGTATATGCTTAAATTCATGCTTGATATACTACTGTCTCCCTAAGCTTTCATTTACTTAATAATTGGGAAGGATTGTGATGAATTGAACTTTATATTTGTGTGTGCATGATATCCGCCTCGTAATTTACATTTCGTGAGTGGCATATGGTTTCCTTCGCTCTTACAGGAGCGGGCCGTGCGCCACGACGGATTTATAGTGCACTTACGGTACGGGCCGATCGATCCCCGGCAGTGCACATGGATTTATTTGAGAATGCCCTTATGGTACAGGCCGGTCGATCCCTGGAAGTGCATGGACGAAGTTACATTATGATACGGTGTGATTACATTGATAGACACACTCACGATACGGGCCGGTCGATCCCCGATAGTGCGTAGTTGGACTCTTGGTAAGCATGCACTCATGGTACGGGTTGGTCGATCCCCGGCAGTGCATAGCTCTTCTTGATATGATTACATTATAAACATGCACTCATGGTATGGGCCGGTCGATCCCCGGTAGTGCATAGCTATTCTTCCTCATGACTCTAGCCGGTTGCTTTACACTTATGTGCGCATGACTATTTGGTGCTGAATTCCTAATTTATGACGTGACAGGGGGATAGGAAAAGAGACAGGGATGTTGATACTTCTTTCGATATTTATTTGGAAACTCTGTATTCTCTTTACAATTGGGATGCATTGATTACATGTCTACCGTTTTCCTTACATCCCGCTTTACATTATTACTGTTGGACCTTAGTGAGTATCGAGTCGACCTATCGTCACTACTTCTTCGAGATTAGATGGGATACTCACTGGGTACATATTTGTATATGTACTCATGCTGCACTTTCTTTTCTTCTATACTTGATTGTACAGGTCCGGAGGCTGGTATATCGGATTATCAAGCCAGGTGAGTTGCTCCTCTTGGCGACTTCCTGGCAGCACCCTGGAGTTTTCTTTTTTCATATTCTCTGTCTATTTCATTCAGACTGAGACTTTGTATATATTTTAGTCATTGTATATTCATTAGTTTCCTGTGACACTCGTGACACTAGTTCCTGGCACACACGTAGTGTATATTTTGGGTTGTTGGTTGTACATATGATATGCGACATGCCAATTGGTTGATTTTCCGCACTTGTAGTTTTATTTCACACCACTCGCCATTATTATGTTTCTATCTATTTAAAATTGGTTAAAGGATGAAATTTGTGTAACTGGGAATGGTAACACTTAGTGTGTCTATATTGGCTGGCCTAACCTCACTGTTGGGCGCCATCGCGACCTGAATCGAGATTTGGGTCGTGACAACATTGTATCAGAGCCTTAGGTTAACGTAGTCCCCCGAGTCACGGGCAAACCCAGTAGAGTCTTGCGGATCGGTACAGAGACGTCTGTACTTATCTTCATGAGGCTATAGGGTGTTAAGAAACTCCTCCTTGTTCAGATCCTATTGTGCAATCTATGATGTACTCAAATTTGATCTTCTACTCTCTCACAGATGGTGAGGACGCGTGATGCTTATGTTCCTGATCCAGGGGAGGCCGCTACCCCCGCCGCTCGAGGTCGTGGTAGGGGCAGGGGTTGGGCTCCAGTTCAAGGTAGGGGCCGAGGGCATCCCAGAGCAGTACCCGTTGCACCACTTGAGGATCCTAATATCGAGGAGCAGGATGAGTTGCCTCCAGTTGCTCCTGCTCCAGCGGATTTTATGACGGTGCCAGGCTTCCAGGAGGTCATGGGTCGCATGTTGAGATTTATGGACACTATGTCCTAGGCAGGCGTACATCCGACAGACCCTGCTACTTCCCAGGCGGGAGGGGGAGTTCAGACCCTTACCGCTCAGGCCACCGGACAGGCAGCATCACATCAAACTCTGGGTACACCGCCCGTGGGTGGAGTTCAGCCTATAGTAGCACAGCCAGATCCCAGGCCAATCGTAGAGGGTGACCAGCAGATGATGCTGGATAGATGGACCCGGCTTCGCCCTCCAGTCTTCGGGGGTGAGAGGGGTGAGGATGCCCAGGATTTCATTGACAGGTGTAGGGACAGACTACATAATATGAGGATATTAGAGTCACATGGGGTAGACTTCACCACATTTCAGCTTGAGGGTAGAGCTCGCCGTTGGTGGCAGTCACATGTTCTTAGTAGGCCAGCGGATTCTCCTCCTATCACTTGGGGTTAGTTCACTCAGCTATTCTTGGATAGGTACATTCCGTCGTCTGAGAGGGAGGAGCTTTGGGGCCTGTTTGAGAGGTTGGAGCAGGGACAAGTGTCTGTGACGGAATGTGAGGCGAGGTTTTCAGAGCTATCTCGCCATGCTCTCATGATATTGCCCACTGATGCAGAGAGAGTCCGATGGTTCGTGGCAGGCTTACATCCAGGCATCAGGACCTCCATGGCCAGAGAGGTTGAGATGGGTACCCCCTACCAGCTTCTAGTCGAGATAGCTCGACGGATTGAGGGTTACCGTGCGAGGAGTAGGGAGCAGGGTCAGCAGGATAAGAGGGCCAGGTTTGCAGGTGACTTCAGGGGTGCTCCAGCCAGGGGCAGGGGTCAGTTCGGAGGTAGTCAGTTCAGCAGGGCTTCCTATTCAGCACCGTTGTTCCAGCCAGACCTCAGTTTATTGCCATGCCAGAGCGCTCTTATCATCCTCCAGCTATCCAGAGTGCACCCAGCGGTTACTTCTGCCGTCAGAGATCCTCCGGTTCCTATTTCAATGTCATGCCAGATGATTCTTACCGCCCTCCGGCTATTCAGGGTTCTTCTTCTTCTTCAGGATAGCAGGCCACGACGCCTAGAGGTTGTTTCGAGTATGCGGAGCTGGGCCACATGATCAGGCAGTGTCCCAGGTATCGGGGCAAGGCCGTGCAGCAGAGTCACCAGCCTATGATTTCAGCACCTGCAGCACGACCACCTAGGGGTGGGGGTCAGGTTTGCAGGGGCCGTCCTAGAGCGGGAGGCCAGTCAGGAGGGGGTCTGTCAACTCTAGCTCATTCTGGGGGAGCTCAGTCATCGAGTGCTTCAACCAGATTCTTTGTTATTCCGGCCAGATCAGACGCAGTGGCCTCATACACCGTGATTATAGGTATCATCTCAGTGTGTGGTAGAGAGGCTTCAGTGCTATTCGATCCAGTATCCACCTATTCATATGTTTCAGCATTATTTGCTCATTTCCTGGATGTTCCTCGTGATTCTTTGGGTTTTCCCTTGTATGTGTCCACTCCTGTGGGCGACTCCGTAGTGGTAGACCGGGTCTACCAATCTTGTGTGATTTCTTTCTGTGGGCTTGAGACCAGAGCCGACCTGTTATTGCTTGATATGGTTGATTTCGAGGTTATTTTGGGCATGAATTGGCTATCTAATTATCATGGTGTATTGGATTGCCATGCCAAGACAGTTACATTAGCCATTCCTGAGTTGCCGAGGTTAGAGTGGAGGGGTTCTTCAGTTAGTGCCTTCAGCCGGGTCATTTCCTTCATGAAAGCTCGGCATATGGTCGAGAAGGGTGTTTAGCCTACTTTGCTTATGTGCGGGACACCACCGCCGAGTCTCCTACCATCGATTCAGTGCCTGTCGTTCAAGAGTTTCCGGATGTGTTTCCTTCAGACCTTTCAGGCATGCCTCCAGATTGAGATATCGATTTCTGCATTGATTTGGCTCTAGATACTCAACCTATTTCTATTCCCCCGTATCGTATGGCACCTAAGGAGCTAAAGGAGTTGAAGGAGCAGCTTGAGGATTTGTTGCTCAAGGGGTTTATCAGGCCGAGTGTGTCGTCGTGGGGTGCTCGAGTCTTATTTGTAAAGAAGAAGGATGGGTCCATGCGGATGTGCATTGATTACCGCCAGCTGAATAAAGTGACCATCAAGAACAAGTATCCCCTGTCACGCATTGATGGTTTGTTTGACCAGTTGTAGGGGGCTCGAGTGTTTTCTAAGATAGATTTGAGATCGGGTTATCACTAGCCGAAGATTCGGGCTTCTGATGTTCCGAAGACTACTTTTCGCACCAGATATGGCCATTATGAGTTTCTAGTGATGTCCTTTTGCTTGACTAATGCCCCAACAACATTTATGGACTTGATGAATAGGGTATTCAGGCCGTATATTGACTCCTTCGTTATTGTTTTCATTGATGATATACTGATCTACTCACGGAGCCTTGGTGATCACGAGTAGCATTATAGAGTCGTGCTTCAGACCTTGCGAGAGCAGAAACTATATGCTAAGTTCTCCAAGTGCGAGTTCTGGTTGGAGTTTGTGGCATTTTTGGGGCACGTGGTGTCCGGTGAGGGTATCAAGGTTGATCCACAGAAGATTGAGGCAATTCAGAGTTTGCCGCGTCCTACTTGAGCTTCAGAGATCAGGAGTTTCTGGGTTTAGTAGGATATTACCGTCCATTTGTGGAGGGATTCTCCTCTATTGCAGCTTTACTGACTAGGTTAACTCAGAAGAATGCCCCGTTTCGATGGTCAGACGATTGTGAGGCGAGCTTTCAGAAGCTCAAGGTAAATTTGACTTTAGCACCAGTTCTATCATTGCCTTCCGAGTCAGGGATGTATACAGTATATTGTGACACTTCATGCGTCGGGTTGGGATGTGTGTTGATGCAGTATGGCAGGGTTATTGCTTATGCTTCACGGAAACTGAAGGTTCATGAGAAGAATTATCATGTGCACGACTTAGAGTTGTCGGCGATTGTTCATGCTTTGAAGATTTGGCGGCACTACTTGTATGGTGTATCATGTGAGGTCTACACTGATCACCGCAGTTTGCAGTACTTGCTTAAGCAGAGGGACCTTAATTTGAGGCAGCGGAGGTGGCTTGAGTTGTTAAAAGACTATGATCTTACTATTTTGTACCACCCGGGCAAGGCGAATGTAGTAGTGGATTCTTTGAGCAGGAGAGCAGCGAGTATGGGTAGTTTGGCCTACATTACAGCTGAGAAGAGACCTTTAGCCTTGGACATTCAGTCCTTGACCATTCGCCTGGTGAGATTGGACCTTTCAGAGCCTCGTCGAGTTCTTGCTCATGTGGTTGCTCAGTCTTCATTATTGGGAGAGATTAAGGCTCGACAGTTTGATGATCCACGTCTGGCAGAGCTTCGGGATACGGTGGTCTAGGGCAGGGCCAAGGAGGTTACCTTAGGCGAGGATGGGGATCTGAGACTCCAGGGCCGATTGTGTGTTCCTTATGTTGATGGCCTGAGGGAGAAGATTCTGGCAGAGGCGCATAGTTCTCGGTATTCAGTTCATCTAGAAGAGACAAAGATGTATCGTGATTTGAAGCAGCATTTCTGGTGGAGGCAGATGAAGAAGGATATTGTTCAGTATATGGCCAGGTGTCTAAATTGTTAGCAGGTTAAGTACGAGCATCAGAGACTAGGAGGCTTGTTCCAGCAGATTCCCATTCCTGAGTGGAAATGGGAGCGCATCACCATGGACTTCGTGGTTTGGTTGCCTCGGACTTTGCGGAAGGTTAACGTAGTTTGGGTCATTGTGGATAGATTGACCAAATCAGCGCATTTCATTCCCGTGGCTACTACTTATACTACAGAGAGGCTGGCTCAGATTTACCTTCGAGAGATAGTCTGCTTGCATGGTGTACCGGTGTCTATCATTTCGGATCGAGGTCCTCAGTTCACTTCGCACTTCTTGAGAGCTTTGCACAGCGAGATAGGTACTCAGATAGACCTGAGTTCAGCATTTCACCCTCAGACTAATGGCCAGTCAGAGCGTACAGTTCAGATTTTAGAGAATATGCTCAGGGCTTATGTGATTGATTTAGGGAGTCAGTGGGACCAGTTCTTGACTTTTGCGAAGTTTGCATATAATAATAGTTGTCAGTCCAACATAGAGATGGTTCCACTCGACGCTTTATATGGTCGACGATGTCGTTATCCGATTGGGTGGTTTGAGCCTGGTGAGGCCAAGTTATACGGCACAGGTCTGGTGAGAGGTGCTTTAGAGAAGGTGAAGATTATTCAAGAGAGGCTCCGCATAGCACAGTCAAGGAAGAAAAGCTACGCAGATGAGCGGGCACGTGATATAGCATTTATGGAGGGAGATAAGGTTATGTTGAAGGTTTCTCCGATGAAGGGCGTCATGAGATTTGGGAAGAAGGTAAAGCTGAGTCCCAGGTTTATAGGTCCTTTCGAGGTGTTGAGGCGGATCAGAGAGGTTTCCTATGAGCTTGATTTACCTCCAGCCTTATCAGGAGTTCATCCAGTTTTTCACGTATCCATGCTTCGTAGGTATCACACCGACTTCTCGCATATGGTTGGTTTCAGCACCATTCAATTAGATGAGAAGTTGGGATACGAGGAGGAGCCAGTTGCTATTATTGATAGGCAGAACCGCAAGTTGAGGTCCAAGACAGTTTCTGCGGTTAAGGTCCAGTGGAGGGGCCAACCAGTCAAAGAGGCGACCCAGGAGTCCGAGGGGGACATGCGGAGCAGGTATCCACATCTATCTAGCACTTCAGGTACGATACTACGTCCGTTCAAGGACGAACATTTGTTTTAGATGGGGAGATTATGATGATTCAAAAGTGTCATCTTATGTAAATTTAATTTTGACTGTGTTCCGAGGCCCCGAAAGCCTCCATCAATCTCACCTCGATGTGCGTGCGAAGCCCGGGCACGTAGCCGGGAAGCCTTTATGTGGAAACTTGATAAAGAGTTGAATTTATGATAATTAATCAAATAAAGTTCACTTTAGTCAACATTGTTTGTAAACGGGTCCGGATCCGTGATCTGACGGTCCCGGAAGGTCCATAGAAAAATATGGGACTTGGGCGTATGCCCGGAATCGAATTCCGAGGACCCAAGTCCAAGAAATGAATTTTTAAAGAAAATTGTTTTCTGAAAATAATAAAGGCTTGTGAAAATGAACCTTGATGTGAAACCTGTGCTGCCGGGCCCATATTATGGGTCCGGAGCCCAGAACAGGTTCAATATGTGTTATTTAAGTTATCTGTGAAATTTGGTAAGAAACGGACTTGATTTGACGAGTTTCGGATTTAACTAGGAAATTTAGAGTTAGTGAAGTTTTGAGAATTTTCATAGAACTTGAAATTTGCCTTGGAATGTGATTTTATTCTACCGAGGTCCGAATGCAATTCCGAGACCGGGAATAGTTCCGTTATGTCATTTGTGACTTGTCTGCAAAATTTGAAGTCATTCCGAGTAGTATAGACTCGTTCAGCGCATTGAAGTGAATTCTAGGACTTCTTAAGTTCTTAAGTTGATTCAATTTGGTTTTGGGGTTGAATTTTGAGTTTCGTTGTTGTTTTTCATGTTCCGGAAGTTCGAGCTAGTCCGTATCATGTGTAAAAACTTGTTGGTGTCTTTGAACGGGGTCCCGAGGGGCTCGGGTGAGTTTTGGACCCCTTGGAGTTAATTCCAAAACACCAGAATTTTTTTATCTGGTTTTCTTCAGTACGTTTGAAGGAAACCAGCTGCGATCGCACAATAGGTTTGACCTGGGGTGGGAAAATGACATGTGCGATCGCACAGGTCTATCCGCGATCACACACGGTATGTCTTGACTGGCCCTTTTTGTTCTCCGCGATCGCAGCCCTCACCCCCATGATCGCACAAAGCTGCCTACCCCCCCCCCCCTGCCTGCTACTCTCTGCGATCGCCAGCCTTCAGCTGCGATCGCACTATGCTTCTTGAGGGCCCTGGGCAATTTCTCTATGCGAATGCACTGGCCCAGCTGCGATCGCATAGTACAAGCAGCTGGGCAGTGTATTTTAATATGGGACTCAGCCCATTTTTTCTCCATTGTCATCTTCCTCCTCAAGGTTTTGAGAGAAATTCAAGAGGGTGTTCCACCATAGTCATCAAGGTAAGTTAATTCCTTAGTTTTCATGATTTTAACATCAATTCCTAATGAAATTACCTTCTAATTATCCTACAAATTCATAGAAATTGATAGAAATTTAGGGATTTTTGGAAACTATGAATTACTCATTTTTTCCATGAATTCTATCAAGGACTTGCATAATTATGATCCTTAGACTCCGGGTATCTGATTCCTTCAAGGATTTTCGAAATCCGAACGTGTGGGCCCGGGGTCGAAATTCCAAAAAACTTCAAGAATGCTTAATTTAAGGATTTCTTGTTAATTCTCCTTCTTGGAACTGAAATTGATTCAATTATACCATGTTTGGCTAGTTGTGAGCCGTCGAGAGTAGATTTCGGAGATTAGGGCGCATCCTTGATCCGAGGGGTGATATCGTCACGAGGCGAGTCTCCTTTCTAACCTTGTAAGAGGGAAATTGTCCCCATAGGTGTTCTATGTGTTGTATGTTTGTATTTGGTGGCTACGTGTGTACCTTGTGATGAGAGTCCGTACGTAGCGACTACTATTGTTATGTCCAGGTAGTGTAGGACCACAACATGCCATGTATTCTGCCTTAAATTGAAGTATATGCTTAAATTCATGCTTGATATACTACTGTCTCCCTATTTACTTTATAATTGGGAAGGATTGTGATGAATTGAACTTTACATTTGTGTGTGCATGATAGCCGCCTCGTAATTTACATTCTGCGAGCGGCATATGGTTTCCTTCGCTCTTACAGGAGCGGGCCGTGCGCCACGACGGATTTATAGTGCACTTACGATACGGGCTGGTCGATCCCCGACGGTGCACAAGGATTTATTTGAGGATGCACTTATGGTACGGGCCGGTCGATCCCCGGCAGTGCATGGACGAAGTTACATTATTATACGGTGTGATTACATTGATAGACGCACTCACGGTATGGGCCGGTCGATCCCCGGTAGTGCGTAGTTGTACTCTTGGTAAGAATGCACTCATGTTACGGGCCAGTCGATCCCCGGCAGTGCATAGCTCTTCTTGATATGATTACATTATAAGCGTGCACTCATGGTACGGGTCAGTCGATCCCCGGCAGTGCAAAGCTATTCTTCCTCCTGACTATAGCCGGTTGCTTTACACTTATGTGCATATGAGTGCTTGGTTCTGAATTCCTAATTTATGACGTGACAAGTGGATGGGAAAAGATACAGGGAAGTTGATACTGCTTTCGATATTTATTTGGAAACTCTGTATTCTCTTTACAATAGGGGTGCATTGATTACATGTCTAATGTTTTCCTTACATCCTGCTTTACATTATTACTGTTGGACCTTAGTGAGTATCGAGTCGCTCTCGTCACTACTTCTTTGAGATTAGATGGGATACTCACTGGGTACATATTTGTATATATACTCATGCTGCACTTTCTTTTCTTCTGTACTTGACTGTACATGTCCGGAGGCTGGTATTTCGGATTATCAGGCCGGGGCTAGGTATTGAATGACTGACTATACATCACGGTGAGCTGCTCCTCTTGGCGACTTACTGGCAGCACCCTGGTGTTTTCTTTTGTCATATTCTCTATCTATTTAATTCAGACTGAGACTCTGTATATATTTTAGTCAATGTATATTCAGTAGTTGCCCGTGATACTCGTGACATTAGTTCCTGGCACACATGTAGTGTATATTTTAGGTTGTTGGCTGTACATATGTTATGCGACATGCCTATTGGTTGATTTTCCGCACTTGTAGTTTTATTTCATATCACCCTCTATTATTATGTTTATATCTGTTTAAAATTGGTTAAAAGATGAAATTTGCGTAACTGGGAATGGTAACACTTAGTGTTTCTATATTGGCTTGCCTAACCTCACTGTTAGGCGCCATCGCGACCTGAATCGAGATTTGGGTCGTGACAATTTTTATCATTAACTAACATTTCCAAAGGATAGTGCAAATATGGTAATAGATCTCCTCGTGAGAAACCCATATGGTGAACTCTAGAATAGTACAATCAGATATGAATACTAGAATATTCAGAAATTTCAGAAGATCGACAGCGGGATCCTACAAAGAATAAATATTTACTTTAGTATGACTCCAACCCCTAGTAACAAAAAACAAAAAGAGAATGTCAGGCGTCCCAAAGAACTGTTGAGATGAAGTAGGGAGAGCTAAAAGTTAAGGAACGTTTGTTTGGTGTTTTTAGAATAAAGTGGTAGACATAAATGTTAGCATGGAAATGAGAAGAGAGTTAAGAAAGCATTATGTGTAAGATGTGATACGTTGATGACAACGGTTGATCATAAAAAATGACAGTATTACCGAATCTATAGTTAAGGGAAGAAAAAGACAAGAGGTAACATGCATCGAGGCAACAAAACATCATAGGTCATAAAGTCACATCCTCATTTAGAGAAATAAGTCCGTGACTATAACGTGATAACCAGAAGTAAAAGCTAGACCCCCAGCAATAGAAATTAGTATGGGATAGTAAAAATAAAAAAAAAATTTAAAAAAATTAAAAAAATCGAACATGAATTACGGATCAAAGGAATTAGTAATAGTCGGCATCGTTTCAAAGATAGTGTTTCGATAATAATAGAATGAACAATAGAAGAATAATCTCTAAAGGTCATTCACGAAGACGCTTTCCTAAAGCAAGCACTATGAGCAAGGTTAAGCTTAAGGGACTAAATGTGCCTGTTACACTAGGTGTCACCCTTGTGCGTAAGAAATTCAATTATCCCTGGTGTATAAGGGTTACCACAAAGCGAGTAATATGTGAGTGAAGATGTGAAAAAAAAATGCCAAAGAGGAAGAGGTAACAATCGATTGGTAAAGGAAGAATGCGGTAAAAAGAAGAAAGGAATGAGATTGCATTTATTCATATCTTACAGATATAATATGACTCCAGAACATTATGCAAGCATGATGTCGGGGAGAATCAATAAAGGTTCTGCACTCGATGATATTGATAAATAAGTGTGAATGAACACTTGATACATAAGGATCCCGTACGAGAGGTAAGTTAAGACACATGACATAACCCAAGAGGCGTTACCTAAAATTTAGATATGAGAATGGAACAGCGGGTACTCGCTAGCTGATTTAGGAATAGCCAAGTTATGGCTAGATAGGAGGATACAGAAAAATCAGTAGATCATGCAAGATAAACGTAGTGAAACCCAACATAGGAAATTCAGTCTCTTAGATACGACATCATAATCCTTGAGAAATATTCAGACAGGAGTTGGGGTAGTAGAAGGTACAATGTAAGTGTTATGGAAATAAAAGAGAGTGCCACAAGGGAGACAACTGAAATTTCAATTCAGAAGCAACCCTACGAGCACAAAGGCATGGAGGTAAGTAACTAATGTTAATGGCAGGCGAGTAAGAACATCAGGAATATCGTGGGGTATACAATGTAATATGGTCGCAACTTTATAAGAGTCAGAAGTTCTTCCCTAAGCACTACAACGAAAGACTAGCTGAGGAAATAAGGAAGAAGGCTTCAACATAAGCATATTGACCTAAAGAAGAAATGGTCTTGTAAAAGTAGTCTCATTATAATGTTGTATGCACTCCACAGGAAAGTGGCACCTATCATGGCTAATGAACGGGAAAAAAAAATCAAAAGTTGATAATTGAGATCATATGATTTACAAGGAACTCCCGTATTCCTGGGCACTAAGATAATCCAAGTATCCATGCAGCAAGTGGCGAAACGACTAGGAAAAGTAATTGCTTACATTAAAAGACAACTGAGAAGGCATGAAAGGAAATCTATGGTGCTAATATGATGAAAGGAAGGTTATGAGTAGTATAAGTAGATATGTGTAGGTCGCAAGCTAAAGTATAGTAGAGAAACAAGGTTTTAGCTAGACCGGAGTAAGGATGAGAAAAGGTGAGTGAGAAGGTGACGATAATAGGTAAGTCCTCGGGATTAAACCAATCAAAACAAGAGAGATGATGGTTTCCATAAAGTTATAAAAAGCTCAGTGTAGCATGAGTGAACTCAAAGGAGTTTAAAACTAGAAGCATTTAGAAGAGATCGAATGCTACCCTAGTAGTAAAGTAAGGGTGTAATTGTGATAAATGATAAGAGGATGACGTTTAGGCCATTGATTGAGTAATGATTTTGAGAACAAGTATTTTGTGAACTTCACGGTATTAGAATACCCCCATAAGATGAATCTCATTGGGATTCTATGAAATACAATTATTGGAGTATAGTATCATCCCTAAATGGAATAGGAAAATCACTTCAGATGTTCCCCGATGAGACGTGAGCCCTAGTGACGATATATTAGATAAGAGGTTTCAAATTATTAGTGGTAAATTATAGATCGACACTAAAGTGAATCAACAATAGATGGATGAAAGTTACAAATATGAGATGAGATTAGGTATTCATTATTAAGATGAATAGTAATAAGAAAGCATTAAATGGCTTAGATTTATACATATAATAAGCAACGAGAGAATAACCCGGAGTTGGGTTGCAGACCTCGATAATAATAAACTGAAGTAAGAGTTATAGTATAGTATGACCTAACTAGTTGTGGTAAATCCCTAAGCATAGATAACTGAGTCCATGAAGCAAGATATAACAATAGTTGTAAGTTCAAAAAACAATGTACCAATCAAAGAACTTTAGTACACCTATAGATGCCCAAAGGGACAAATTGTCATAGTACTATATATGTTCACAAAATGAATCCTAAAGACTGGTTAAAAGCTAAAAAGAAAAAAAGCAGATAAGAGTCACATTGGTGCACATTCAAGGTTAGAATCGTCCGGGCTTCATGAATGAAGGTAGAAACAGTAACGAGATTGGAAGAATTTCGACCACAAGTCGTGGAGTGAGAAAGAGGCCTAAAGAGGGGGATGCCCTAGCCTTTGGATTTATTATCATCGAACAACTCCCTAGATGGAAGAGACCATATTAAAGTATTCGTAATAGCTATTGCTTAAGATACGGATAAGTGCATTAGCCAACATTCAAGAAACACTTTTCTTGGGAAACTTTTGTATTCCTAGCAACTGTAGTGATTACATTTTACCTTTTCGAGAAAGTTGTGAGCGAAATTGGAGAGGACTCACTACTTTTATCTTCAATTGTTGTTTATGTCTTTAATTGCTTCTTTTATTTTTGTTACACCCCATGTTTTCCTACGTGAGAGTAAGTCGTAAGTAAATTGATGTAAACTCGGAAATAAGATAATATTTAGAAGCATATAAAGTAAGTTAATCATGTTACCTTGGAGGTTACAAATATTTAAGATCATGAATAACGAGTACCAAGAGGGTTGGAAATCTTAGAAGTTAAACCAATTGATGAAAATAAGTTTCGTCCAAGGCCGACAAGTTTGGAATGTTATAACATGTACTTTAGGGTGAGACACTGTTCTTAACATGATAAGGCGGTTATTCTATGAGTTATTTTTGTCGTATGATAGTCGTGTTCTACGTTTTGAAGTAAAGCAAGTTGTGGAACAAAAGTTGGCAAAGGTTTTCACAAGTTACATTCATAATGTGCTGACATTTAGGTCAAATGTAACTGAGATTTTCTTTCAATATACTTGGAATTATTGGATGATCTACCAACCAAATTTAAGATCTATTAGTCTAGGTTACAACTCATTAAACCGTTCATCTATACAACATCGGAATAGAGAGATATTCGCATTTTAGCGAGACTGCGCCAAGCAGCTCTATATGGGACCCACATAGGCGGTTTAAGACATATGGATATATATAAGATGCCTCAACCCCATTTTTAGTCATTATTTTTCAGTATATTCAGAACTTAGAACCCTAAAAACACACTCTCAAGTTTATCTCATGATCCAAGACCCAAACAAAGGGCAAACAACACACATCAAGTGTCAGGAATCCCGTCACGCTAGTAAGTTTCTTGTTCTTCTTGTTGTTGCTGATTTTTGGGTGGTTCCAGCTCGTGTGGGATGCTTTTAAGTGGTTTATGTACTGAAAATACTCTCCTATGATTTTAATATCAACCCTATCTTATTTCAAGTCTTTCAAATGGATTACACCATATTTCAACATCAAAAGTTAGTTCTAGTGAAGAATAACACCTCTTTGAGGTTGTGTTGTCATTGAGGATAGTTGTGGGCTGTGTTTTTCTGAAATTTAAAGTTTTTGCTACTGGTTAAGATGATTATAACAACCTACTAATTGTTCTTAATCTTTGTTGTATGTTGGTTAAGTTTTTAGGATAATAAACTATAAGATAATACTTGGATTAGCTTAAGTCACTACTATGGTGTTGTATTGCCATTGAGGGTTGTTGTAAGCTAAATATAACTTGGATTTAAACTTGAAGCTACTGTCGGAGGTGTGTATATTATGTTCTTGCAGGTGCTTAAGGTTGTATTGATGTATTTTAAGTTAAATGGTTGGACTAGACATGAACTAGTGAATAAAGTTGCCAATTGAAGAAAGCTGGAGTTGTGGATTGTTTCCTTTCATAAAAATATACGGTATAAGGATGAAATCATTGATGAATTACTTCGTTATCATATTAATGATGTTTTTAAGTTAATGTAAGAAGTATATAAGTTGTGATATGGGCTATACGGATTCCAATCGAGCTTGCCACTCAAAATGATTGTTGAACTAATCGAAGAGTTTATTGTGAATTATATTGTTGTCGTTTGGTCTATTTGGTGACCTTTGGTAGCATATGGGACGTAGTAAAAATAGGGGAGGTGCTGTCCGTTTTCTTGTAGAATATTGGTTTTGAAGTATGAGAGTTACAATGCTTATATGATAACGACGAAGTCGGGTTCTCATTGTGACGTAAGAAGATCATATTGAGCTTGGTTGACGATTGGAGAGAAGATTTCAAAGGTATGTTAAGGCTAAGCTACGTCTTTTCTTTTAGCACGAATTCTGGGAAATTCCTAAGATGCCAAATATAATATTTTACTATTCCATTGCTTGAAAGACCTTCTGTGAAAGGCATTGGGATCGTAGCTGAAGTATTTTTATGATGCTATTAGGTTGATATTCCACTCGTT